>JAOTRR010000043.1:25655450-25666587 GCA_028570945.1 Gogo arcuatus | reverse complement strand
TGTAATAATAATAATAATAATAATAATAATAATAATAATAATAATAATAATTAAATTGTATCATGTTCCACAACTTTAAATGTAACTATAAACAGTTAAAAAGCATGATGTGTTGTTACATTACATAAATTAATACATTTTAAAAAGTAATTGCTGTGGTATAAGAGGAATAAAATGCTTCAAGGACTTGAGGTTATTGGAAAAAATCGACTTCAGGATGGTAACCGTAATTGCGCTTTGTGTTGGGCCACCACTCTGATATCGATTCCTATATGATGTATTTTGCCATAACAACATATTCTGTCATTTTTTAAATTCAGTTTATTATTGCAGATAGGTTATTTTTTAATGGTTTAAAATGACATTCAGGAGTGTTTTAAATGTTGCTATGGTTATAACCACTCTTGTAAAGTTTATGCGTATATTGATATAAAACAGAAATCTTAGAAAGCTGCATCTTTCTGATTTTTTTTCTGTTTTGTTTCTTGCTGTCTCTAGGTGATCACAGTAATTTGTGTGGCAGTATGGGCCATTAACATTGGACACTTCAGTGATCCTGTACATGGTGGCAGCTGGCTGAGAGGAGCTGTGTATTATTTCAAGATTGCCGTGGCTTTGGCCGTAGCTGCCATCCCAGAGGGTACAGAGTACATCTCAATCTCTTTGAGCTCTTTCATGCAACAGAATTGTACCATAAGTTTAGACTACATACAAGCTTATGTGTTATGAGTCTAATTGGCTACCACATGCATATGCACACACAAAGACATTCGTATTGTGTATCTTATCTATGAGAAGTATACATATGTAGAACACATCCTCCTTAAGAATCACCATTTAAATGACCTGTTTCTGCATCTTATGTTTCTTCGTTCTCTCTCTCTGTCTGTTTTTGCAGGTCTTCCTGCTGTCATCACCACCTGCCTGGCGTTGGGCACACGTCGGATGGCGAGGAAGAATGCCATTGTGCGCTCACTGCCTTCTGTGGAGACTCTGGGCTGCACATCAGTCATCTGCTCTGACAAAACTGGCACTCTCACCACCAATCAGATGTCCGTCTGCAGGGTAAGACAGAAAATTTCAATTCAACGTTGTGTTCAGTACATTTCATTAGAGATTGTGTTCCAAGATTGTGCCATTAACAGCAGCTTTGGCAGATTGCTTCACACTGTGTTGTGTGTTCCTCTCTTTTAGCGTTGTTAAGGCCATTGTTATACTTTAGTTTAGCTATGCATGCTTATGATGACTGCCACACTCATTCTGAGCTTTCTCTGTGTATTGCAGAAATTACCATTGCATCTCCTTGTCATGTGCAATACCAACATACTGTGTGGCCCAAACAATATTTTGATGACCCCAATATAGGCTTATTTACATGAAGCAATATATAGGGCAGCAGTATGGGAGACTCCAGGCCAAATTTTGGTATCTATCCAGGGAACACTGGGCACAGGACAGGAATACACACACCTTCAAATCTAGGGACAATTTAGATTGTCTAGTCCATATATGGGCATGTTTTTCAGACAGGGACAGAGTGGGACTGATTTACAGCCGAGGAATATCATCTGAGAGGCCCACACACTGACTTGGGATGTCCATAACGACAAATCCGCAGTATGCAAAAAAAAAATTAATAGGCCTAAAATAAATATAAATAAATGCCGTTACTAAAGACCAATCTGAAAGTAGCTTGAAGATGTAGGAAAGATGGACTAACTAGGAATTGTAGCTTGTCAAGCAATAAGCTTCTCATGATTTAATGCAGTCAAGTATCTGCTATGTGCCATAGATACCTGTCTCAGCGGCTGCATCACTATCATCTGGGCTTGTTGCTTGGCGCATTTACTTGCATCTTTCACTAATGCCTTTCTCTTCTTTTATCTGGCCTTTTCCTCTCCCCCTTTTCTTTTTGCTGTCCATATTGTTTAAAAGTTAAGAGGGTTCTCCAGTGTAACTGTAAACCTGTACATGTGTCACGTGACCAGCCTGGAATCAGTCGACCAGTTAGGGATCTCAGATGGTCGCTCTCATTGCCTCCTGTATGGGGAGGCAGGGGCATGATCGATAGGCTACGTGTGTGTGTGTGTGTGTGTGTGTGTGTGGGTGGGTGGGTATGAGTATGCGACTCAGAGCGCAGCTACCTGCAGCCTATGCTGGAACAAGTAGGAAGACCTATGCAGACAATATACGAAACTCTGCATAACCCAAACTCAGGATAGAACCAGGAACCCTGGAGCTGACAACGGTAGCTGCTGCCTCTCTCTGGCATATAACTACAGTGACGTAGCTGCTCTGACGGCTTTCTTCCAGCCATCAAAGTTTCTAGGTTTCTTTCTAGTTTCCCGTTGTCTTCTATTGGATTATTATTATAGAGGTTTTCTCCTCTTAACCATTCACACCTATGGGATGCCTCACTCGTGAAATTGTCTAACAAATACCTGTCAGTTTAGTGTTTATCAAATTATATTTTTTGTTTGTTTCATTTGTTATACAGTATATATGAATTTGCCCTTTCCGGTGTTCTCAAGAAAATTGTGAGGTAATAGTGGTGCAGTGACGTGTCTTATACTAGTGTGCAGTTTTACACAGTTTTACACTGGATTCACAATGGTAATAGTATAATGAATATTGTCCACCGGAATGCAAGTACAGTAGTACGTACTTTTAGATAGAAGGTTGTAGTATGCACTAGTTTAGGACTGCAGCAACACTTATGGTGAAAGGTTTTGGGGGGAAAGAAAAAAGCTAACAGTTTGTTTGCAGTTATATGACATTTCCATGCTGCTCCATAGCAAAATGTACATCTCAGAAAGCATGAAGAAAATCTTACGTCAGCATGTCAATTTGCCTGTGAAGGTTATTTTGGGCTCTGGTCTGCCCTCTAGTGGACATAGCTTTTAATCCTAAAAATGCCCAAAAAATACAGTATACAGGCAAGTGTGTGAACGATGCAGTAATGTGTCGAGTCTATGCTGTCCTTAAATGTGTCCCAAGCTACATTTGTTTTACCTTTACCTGAATTATCTTTTTTTGTGTGTGTGTGTTGCATGATTGTTACAAACCTATCAGTGTAAACATCTGCAGGATCAAATTTTGTGTAAATGATATATTGCCTGCCCAATTAAACTGATTCTGATAAAAGAGGGTTTTATGTAATGCAGATTCCTCCTAATATGATTTACTGGTAAATGCATGACCATAGTGGCTGAATAACTTTATAAACTGTTCTATTCACAAATAAATCGTATAACAGATAAATATAATAACAGAATGATTGAGCACAATGCTAATGATTCTTATTAACTGTGTGTGTGTGTGTGTGTGTGTGTGTGTGTGGGCGGGCATGCATGCATGCGTGTGAAGATGTTTGTCGTGGAGAAGGTCACAGGCGAGAGGTGTGTTCTGAATGAGTTTACAGTGACTGGATCCACTTATGCACCTGAAGGAGATGTGTGAGTGATTTTAACATTTACTTATAACACACACACAATCTGCCTAACCACAATACAACTGACTTTGCTTCTGTACCTGTGTCATTGGCCTGCTCATGATGTAAACATTAATATTCGTAAATGTGAACTCACACTTATTTGCCTTTTTGCCAAATATACTCTTCTCTCTGCACAGATATAGGGATGGTGCCGTGGTGCGCTGTAGTCAGTATGATGCCCTGGTGGAACTGGCCACAATCTGTGCCCTGTGTAATGATTCTTCTCTGGACTACAATGAGGTGTGTACATGTATACACACATAAACACATGTGAACAGAAGTACAAGCATTGTTGTTCAAAGGTTTAGAAATCAGCTTTACCAATGCATTTTTTTCTTTTTTTTAATGTTTAATCTATATTAGTAAAATGCACTAAACACTATCACAGTGAAATAAGGAAGTAGAGAATAGTAAACAGTTATGTACAAGATGATCTATCAGATAACTGTTGTAACTATAATGATGATTAATGATTACTGAGACATAACACATTCTGACCATTTCATTCTCTCTCTCTCACACACACACACACACACACACAATCTATAACTACACAGAGTAAATGTGTGTATGAGAAGGTGGGGGAAGCTACAGAGACCGCTCTGTGCTGTCTAGTGGAGAAGATGAATGTGTTCGACACAGACCTGAAGAGTCTCACCCCTGTAGAGAGAGCTACTGCGTGCTGTTCGGTGAGAGTGGGCAAGAGTGGGTGAGAGGGTGGGTGTGTGTGTGTGTGTGTGTGTGTGTGTGTGTGTGTGTGTGAGAGAGAGAGAGAGAGAGAGAGAGAGTGTGTGAAAAAGGGTGATTGGGTAGGTGAAAGTATATGTATAGTGAGTGATGTGCAGCATTGTACATCTACAGTGTGTGAATAGAGACTTATTGTTCATTGTTGTCTGTCCCTCTTGGTTTGCCTTCAGGTGATAAAGCAGTTAATGAGGAAAGAGCTGACGCTGGAGTTTTCTCGTGACAGGAAGTCCATGTCTGTTTTCTGCTCTCCTAACAAACTGACCCGCTCCAGCACAGGAGCCAAGATGTTTGTTAAGGTCTGTTTGTCTTTTCTCTTCATGTCTATAATTGCATTTCACACAAGCCATATTTTAGCATAATCAGTTTTCCAAGTTTTGTCCAAAGCAATGTTGATGACAGTGAAAGAAAAATGTATAATAAATTGGATCCAGTAGCAGTTTTATTTTTATATGAGAGCCCTACTCATTTCTCATACTCAGCTCTCTATTTGATCACATCTTTCCTCCCTTCTCTCTGTTAACCACAGGGGGCACCAGAGAGTGTTTTGGAACGTTGTCGTTGGATCCGGGTTGGTGGTGGGACACGGGTGCCCTTGACCTCTAACCTTAGGGAACAGGTCTTAGGCACAGTAAGAGAGTGGGGTTCAGGTCGTGACACCCTGCGTTGCCTTGCCATGGCAACCAGAGATTCACCACCCGACCCCCGAACCCTGAACCTGGAGAACTCATCTGCCTTCTCTGAGTATGAGGTAAGTGACGCCAAGCAACATGGCCCTTGTAGGTACTTTTTACCCTGATGAAACCTGAACAGTTTTACCACAAAAGAGCTTTCTTTAATGTGGCGAACTCTGCACCATTCCTGTCACCATTCACCTGCTGGCATCATTTGATATCTGGTACTTCTCAAGTTTGAAGCATCTGCATTCCCAAACTTATTTGATTGGGTTCTGCAGCTCTGCCCAATTTATTGTCCCATTTTCTCCCAATTCTGGAAAAAACAAACAAACAAAAAACATGCACAGCTGAACATGCTTGAAGAACTGCTAACTGGTCTATTCTGTTTTACATGAGCTGACAAATCCCTGGTGATTGGCTAGGGAAAAAGGAATGCCAAGTTTAGTTCAACACCTTGTGGTATTTGGGCAGGTTTAAACACTGCAATCCCAGAACATGCAGTCCAGGAGCACTTGGGTGCACTACTAGAGCAAACCCCAGTTCAGCAGGGTTGGGCAATATTGCTTTCAACAAATATCAACAAAAATATTTTGTAACAATATGGAAAATTTGCTTGTTCATATTTCATTTCACCTCAAAGCACAGTTTAACCCTGATTTTACCCAACAGAAGGAAGTGACTCGTGAATTAAACATACTGTGGTAATAAGAGGAAAACAACACAAAAGTGAGACAGATATGGGCAGGGATAACATGACATAAACGAATGTAGAAATGTATGTGTGTGCTTTACTGGCAGTTACAACAAACTGAATGGGTGATGCATGTTATTTCTAATGAAACTACATCTGCGTAGGTTCTTGAGTCATTTGTGTCATTCTTAATCCATGTCTGAACAGAGGAGGCTATCATAAAATGTTATCCATCATCACACACACACTGTTTAAATGCCAGGAATTTTCAACACGTCAGTGAAACTGATGAAGGGGATCAGATAAAGGAAAACCTCTTCAAGATTACAACACAAATGATCACCCAGAATATGCCAAGACTTTTATCAGCAACATGACTGGATGATGCAATAGAATGTGATCCGTCAAGAATCTTAGCTGTGCCTTAGGGGACGTGCATGGCTGATCTAAGTGTTTTGCTCTCAAGCTGGTTCTCAAAAACATGGGAGCTATAGGTTATGATCCGAAGTGATGGAAATGCTGGCTGGTTCTCAAAAAGGTGGCAGCTATAGGTTATTATGGTCCAAAGCAATGAGCTAAGTAGCAACATGGCTAATTGCTTGCAAAAAAGCTGTTATAATCTGTAAGATATTTAAATAGACTAGGTTAGAGACCTCACGAACTTGTTGCATTACAGTGTGTCAGTATATTTAGGTCTGGTTTAAACTATCGGCTGTATACTCTAAAGATCCAATAACAAAAAAATATCTGCCATGCAAGACTGTGGGGCAGATTGCTAAATTGGGGAAAAATTTCAAATTACATGAATCGTAAGATTCAGGACTCTGGACTGTATGTTTCAAGTTGCATCTGCTTTCCAAAAGTAGCATAGGGCAAAGTGCAGGACAGGAATATGATGGAGGTGTATACAGTATATGTTCCTTTCCTGCAGTCGGAGCTGACGTTTGTGGGCTGTGTGGGGATGTTGGACCCTCCAAGAAAGGAAGTGCTGAATGCCGTGCGCATGTGCAGGCAGGCTGGTATACGTGTCATCATGATTACTGGTAAGTCTACAGTAGGTATGTGCTAATATTAAATCAATTTGTCTATTCATTACAGCAGATTACGATATGAAATAATGATATTTGAAGACCTTTCATTCCCAATAACTTGCAAGCTTTTGTAATTAGATAAACACACAAATGGGCATTTTATATACTGTAAGGTCCTGTATTGAAGACCAAGGTAACATATAGTTAGACAGCTGAGAAAAATAACACTAGCCACATGCATGTACATGTAATCTGTGAATGAGTTACTCTGCCTAGCTAAATCTAACCATGAAAATAACTTCTAGCAGTCTACAAACCAGACAGCCAAATACAAAATGTCAGATGTCTATGATTAATTGTCGATGATAACAATATCTTGTGTGTTCTCTATTGCAGTATGATGTCTAGTCTACAAACAAATGCACATTAGAGGCCACAATATTTACACAATATTTCGGAATTCACAAACAATGCTTATTTTTAAATGCCTTGAAATACCTTATTTCTAATTGCTGTCTGTTTCTGCGTGGCATGCAGGTGACAATAAAGGCACGGCGCTGTCGATCTGCCGACGAGTTGGGATCATCACAGAGCAGGAGGAAGAGGAGGCAGAGGGTGCACCCTTTGGTGGAGGGCTGACCGGGCGAGAGTTTGACGAGCTTCCACCTCACCTGCAGCGCCAAGCCTGTCACACCGCCCGCTGCTTCGCCCGCGTTGAACCCACTCATAAGAGTCGTATCGTAGAGTATCTCCAGAGCCTCAGCGATATTACAGCTATGGTGCATATGAAAAAAAAATTCATACAAATCTCATATAATTCAAGTTTATGTGTACACTCTATATTGTGTGTGAATTTCTGGCTTTATACAGTATATTGATCATTTAAATTGTCAGTGTATTTATTTGACCATTTAGTCATTAATTCTTATCTAATATTTTACTTTAGATTTTATATATCTTGTATTTATTGAGTTTATTTAGTATTCATTAAGTCCTGAAATTTATTTTTACATTTATTTTATGTGTTTTTTTTTTTTAACGTCCCTGATTTATATTAATATACTGGCTAATATATTAATACAGCTTTGCTTCCCCCCCTCCCTCCTCTTTCAGACAGGTGATGGAGTGAATGATGCTCCAGCTCTGAAGAAGGCTGAGATCGGGATAGCAATGGGCTCGGGGACGGCAGTGGCTAAATCAGCCTCTGAGATGATCCTAGCTGATGATAACTTCTCCACCATTGTGGCTGCAGTGGAGGAGGGTCGAGCCATCTATAACAACATGAAGCAGTTTATCCGTTACCTCATTTCCTCTAACATTGGAGAGGTGGTGTGGTGAGTATTGAGAGACAGAGAGAAAGAGAAATACATGATATTACTGCACACACATTATGATTCTGCAGTACCATCCATGGTGTATTCTAGCCAGTGTTCCTAGGATAGGCTTTGCATCCACCATGATCCTGACCAGAATGAAAGAGGTGAATGAATGTAATTTAATCGTTATCTGAATGCAGTATTCATTCATCTAGCAGCTTGATCCTGGTCAGAGTCATGATGGATTTAGATTCATTCCCGGTAGCACTGGGTGTGAGAGATAAATACACCCTAGATGGGATGCCAGGGCCCCATGCAAACACACTGACACAACTAGGGGCAATTTAGAGTGACCGATATTTTAAAAAAATTGCAGGAAGTTTTAATTTTATATTTTGTCTTAAGACATACTGTTGTTTAGTGGGTTTATTGTCAGGCTGCAAACAAGCTGTAACAGTGCAAACTTCATGTATTTAGAAAGAAATCCAATATTTGACTGATTCCCATGGTATACCCAGCATATATAAACTCATTGGATGAGTTATTGCCAAAATTTAAATTTTTTACACATCACTTATCATTATATACTTGTAAACATACTCGATATCTAGTGTATTATGGAATCCTGTAATCTGACCCTGACGTTTCAGTGCTGTTCTGATTCTAAAATTCCTAAAAATCTGTTTCTTCTTTTTGTTATATCCTTGATCTCTCACCCTCAGTATTTTTCTGACTGCTGCTCTGGGCATGCCCGAGGCACTCATCCCAGTTCAGTTGCTATGGGTGAATCTGGTGACGGACGGCTTCCCTGCCACTGCACTCGGCTTCAATCCCCCTGACCTGGATATTATGTCACGGCCACCACGCTCTCCCAAAGAGCCCCTCATCTCTGGCTGGCTTTTCTGCAGATACCTCATCATTGGCTGTGAGTGGACTTTTCATGGCAATTTGATCCTGGTTTAGTTGATGTTGCTTCAAGGGGGCATCCTGTCATACAAATGTAGGTGTGATACAGTTCAAGCTGACCATGAGGACCCCCAACATCCAAGTCTCATTCCATAAATGCTAATTAAATGTCTCCACAGAAACCTTAACCGTGCCAACAATTATGTTTCTCTGCATTAAATTACAGAACGTTTTACTAGTCTGTATTATCAGGCCTAGATTATGTGGAGTGTTTTCCATACAAGTCCCTGGGAATGTGCTGTTAGAAACAATGTAGAAGCAATAATGTGTTAAAATGAGCACATTAATATAAACCTGTGATTTGAATTACAGCCAGAACTACTTTCACAGCAGCAGTTATGTAGGGAATAAAACACAGACACACTGTACTGGTATCCAAAAATAATCCCTGCTGGGTGGTGTGATGCAGCCTGATGTGAAGCACGGCATGATGGAGACAGGTGATATCCAGCATGTGTGGAATCAGCAGCAAGTCTTGTGACCGAGTTCACTGCTCTAGAGTGAGGGATGGAATGTTGTAACCAATGACTTTCTCCATACATTTGATAACACCTGTGCAATTGATTTTAGACTGACCAGAAGCAGAACCAAACCAGACAATGGAGGAAGTGATTATGCTTTCACTGATGGCATTATAGAACTGTTTAAGGATGGGTTGTGAAATACTGAGTTTCTTTAGCTGCCTTAAGAAGTACATACACTTCTGTGCTTCTTTGTGATATAAGTGATGGAAAGATGTTACCCAGAATTTTGCAGGAGTTAACCACATTAACAGTTGTATTTTGACTGCTTGCAGGGTGGTGCAGGATGGTTTTGTACCGTGTCTATGTATTGTAGTTTGGATGCTTATGATTACTCTCTTACAGGAAAGGTGTGAAATATTTGCTCCTATGATGGCATCTGTATTGTGTATGGTGAAGTGGGCAAGTCAAACACTGTCTAAAAACGTACTCAACATGGTTTATTGCTAGAAGGAAGGGGAAATTTGTTACACTGTACATGTATGGCTGGGTGAGTTAGCTAGGTAATTGGTTAACTTTCTTGTTGGCAAATGAATGTATTGCACAGTTCAGTATTCATCCGTTTAGGATAGAACATACAGTTTGTATTGTCCTCTGATTCTAAACATCTCTATCATATTTGGTGAGTTTTGTGGTAATGTTCCAATTCTTGTAGCTGTGGAACAATATTTAAGGGAAGGCTTAAATGCTTTGTCTGTGACCTGAGGAAACATCCAACAGAACAACATGGTCCTAATTTTAATTGGGGAACAAGGAGCGAAGCTGCATAGGCAGCCATTGTATTATTATTTCTTCTTCTTAGGTTTCATGTTTGCACTTTGTGTGCTTTAGTGCCACCAATGGGTCAAATTTGGCAGTGCTTTTATGCATGTAACTTTTGAACCGTATGCCTGATTTTCAAAAATCAGATACCATTTGGATTCCTTGGCTCAAACTGAATTCAACGCACCCCATTAATGGATGCCATATAGGATTTTATGAAAAAGTTTAAAAATGCTTCACAGGCCACAGATTTTGTTCAATTTTCATCAATTTGCTACAGGGGATCTTCAGACCAAGCTTCACAAAAGTTATCATAAGGATTTTTAATTTTCAAAACTGTTTGTCCATTACAGCCAATCGAAATCTGTGGCAAAGCCGCCAGACAGGAAGTGAGGTCATATCTTAGCAATTCGACACCAAACTTGGTACACAGACTCAGTACCCCTTCCTGAGGACCTGAAAAAAAACATTTGTCATTTGACCACTGGGCGAGGGCGCTGCAATAAGTAAAAACACATTTTGCCCAATAACTGTTGATGTGTTTGCCTTAAAGTAATTTGTGTGTATTTGTACAACTCCAACTCCAATTCCAAAAAAAGGTGGGACACTGTGAAAAACGTAGATAAAAACAATGCGATGATTTCAAATAATGGAAACCCCATATTTCATTGAAAATGCTACAAAGACAACATATCAAATGTTGAAACTGAGAAATTTTGTTTTTTTTGAAAAGTATATGCTCATTTTGAATTTGATGCCAGTAACACATTTCAAAAAACTTGGGGCAGGGGCATGTTTACCACTGTGTTGCATCGCCTCTTCTAACACTCTGTAAATGTTTGGGAACTGAGGAGACCAGTTGGTGTAGTCTTGAAATTTGACTGAAGGCTAGAGAAGCAGCCTTGGGCCTGAAGGGTCGCCGGTTCGATTCCCGGG
>JAOTRR010000043.1:25505256-25518766 GCA_028570945.1 Gogo arcuatus | reverse complement strand
ATTTCACTGCATAATCTGTATGTGACAAATAAATGATCTTGAATCTTGAATCAATATTGGTTTTTCTTTTTCAGTCAACATCACAAAAGTTAATACAACACATCTAATCATGAAAAAGGGTAAGGAAATTTGTTTTGATTCTCAATTTTTAGTATAGCTTAATAAAGAAACAGGCCTGCTCTTTGACCAAGAAAAGTAGTATTACAGTCAGACCTGCTCCATTTTACCTTTTTAATCTCACAGAGTGAAAACGGGAAGGTTATACAGCAGGTTTGAGTCAGCCATGTTCACGTAATAATAATAATAATAATAATAATAATAATAATAACAACAACGGCTATAAAGGCTATATGGTTAAGCCATGTCTGTAGTTTGCAGTATGTTAAGGTCTCACACACATTTATACAATTCCTAACAAAAAGTTAAGTTATTAAAAAATAACCTGTTTCTAAAAAGAAAAAGATGCTATTTATGTTAAACTCTTCTGAGCTCATGAAATCAAAAGTGCCAGATGGCTAAATATGTAAGCATTATGTGAAAAAAAGGCAATGCTATTTATGTCATAGAGAAAATTATTCTGCGTTCAAATGCTCAAAAGTCCACAGTTCCCAGTCATCATGACTGTCAAAATGTCCTCCCACTGTTTCCCTTTCAGATACTCTTTCTGTCTCTCTATCAGGGCTTTTTTTGTGCATCTACAACTCTCATAGAGCACAGTACTTCATTTGTTCACTTTCCTTCCCTGTATTTTTAATCTCTTGCCTCTTTTTTATAGCCAATGTCAGTCCATCTAAAGTGAAAGTCCTGCACCAAGACTGAGACTGCCACCAGGGAGAGACAGATGAGGGAGGAGGAAGACAGATAAGAATGAGCACTAAACCTGTCACAATAGCAGCAGTGTCCTTTCAGTGCTAAGAGCAGAATCATTCAGTGATGCAGTGAGACATAGCATTCAGGTTTTGTACTTACATTCAGCTCATAGTCATCTGCACAAGGACGTGGTTCTAAAAAGTGGCTTATGTGATGTAAAGCCAGGAGGTCTGCACATGTGTAGTTGTTGTTGTTGCTGTTATTATTATTAATGTGTTTCAATGAAATGATGTAATGGCAGTACAAATCACTATCAACTATTGTTACAGTTATTATTCCTGTAAGTTTGCATGACTGGTAATTTGGATTGAATGGGTTTAAAACATTGTCTATCACATTAATGTGTTTCTTAGAGGAGGATGTTATTAACTCCAACCTGTTAATCACATCTATATTTATATCAGCCATCACAGTTTGCAGACATTCATGCACACATATGAAAACAGTGAGCTGACACCTTTACAGATTTAGTGCAACACTGGAAAATTAAGGTGCCTTAGATACACTATTTATATATGGCCTTATATGTTAGTAGCTACTTCCTCCTTTCACTTCACTTTTCAAATGTTTTGAATCTAATTTTAACTCAGTAAAACTTGCTTGGCTTCCGTGGAAGGAAAAGTCAGAATTAAAATGCTGAAAGTCAGAATTAAAATAAAAGTCCATGGCTAAAAACAGTTTGCAAATCATTGAAAAAAAATGCAGCAATAATGGGTGATACAGGACAAGACTCCTGGACTTAGACTTATGACATGATTTTTAGAACTTGTAGCATTACTTGGACTCCAACTGGAATGTTTTTTTTTTTTACTGAATTGTATAAACATGTAAATAATTTTTTTTTTTTTTCAAAATTAAACAGTGATACTACAATTATGCTAGGACTTCGTGTTTCGTGTTCCTGCCTCACATCCAGTGGTCCCAGGATAGGCTCTGGATCAACTGTGACCTTTGCCAGGACAAAGTGGTAATTGAAGATAAATGAATGAACTAAGCAATAGCATTAAGGTAGCAAGAGGATTTCCTCCCCTTCCCCGGACCACACACAAAACTTGGACTTCAGGGTAAATAAATTGACTGCACAACTGCAGAACAGCACATAGGCAATAACATACCAGGATTAAGTCATACATTTTCAGTGAGTAGGATGCAAAAACCTAAAATCAGTATGACAAAAGCAGAGCCACACAAACATCCACTTAGGAGTGGGCTCTAAGACGGAGTCTGTTAAAAGAGGTACACATACTCATGAAAATAAGAACAGTTGGGCCAGTTCACAAGCACTGATATGTTGTGACGTATAACGCCATACGTGACAGATGGGTATGTACAAGAGCCGCTGGAAGAGAGGCCTGTCAGTGACTAATGAATGTATGTTCACTTCACATGCTTTCATGGCCAAAGCTAAACACTTTGTCAGTGCGTAGGAGAGTGAGTGAATTTGTGCGGATATGGCTGCATGCATGTCTGTGTCATTGGCTAAAAAATAATAATAAAAAAATCCCTAGCCATATGTGTGTAGATATATCTATGTTCATTTAAATATATATATATATTATATGTACAGCTCAGTCAAATGTTTGGACACAACTGCTCACAGAAAGGTTTTCTTGATATTTACTATTTTCTACTATTTTAGAACAATAATGACAATTTTAACATTATGAAATAACACGGAATTGTGCAGTAAAACTATAAAAAAGTCTTAAACAAATGAACTATTCTAACCATTTTATCTTAAGCTGGGTCATATTTTTAAATTCTTTTTTTTATTAGCATATAAGTAGTAGTAATGACAACAATTATCATAACAACATATAGAAAACAGCATCAGAGTCCATAAATATGAATCCTAAAACAAAACAAACACGAAAGTAAATTAACAAGTAAATAAATCACCAAATAAGAAATAGAAGCAAAATTTTCAAAATAATTTCCAATTAAACAAAAATAACAAAAAAAGAAAAGGAAAGAAACAGAGAAAGAGGGGGGGAAAAAGGAAAAGTTAACAATGTATATGAAGGGGAGGCGTGTTCCGGCTTGGGTATATGCATTTACTGTAAATGGTGAATAGGCAAATAGACATGTCAGTATCAATATATGATTATGAAATTAAATTATTAATTAAAGGGTTCCAGGTACTGTCAAAGTCTATGGTTTTGGTTTTTAATAGAGATAGATCATTTTTCCATTGACATATGGTCCAATAGTAAGTTTTTTCAAATTGTGATATTGATGGTTTTTCTGGATTTCCAGTTCATGAGGATAGTTTTCTTGCCGATGGTTAAAGCTATAGAGAGTATATTATTAGATGTGTTATTAAGATTAATATTCAATATATCTCCTAATAGGCACAATGAAGGAGATAGAGGGATGTGGCAGCCGAAAAACAAAGATAAGTAATCAGTGGTATCTTGCCAAAATTGTTTAATTGGTGTGCAGTCCCATGTAGCATGTATATATGTGTCTGTGGTATTTTTTGTGCAGTGCAGACAGAGGTCAGGATTTATGAACCCCATTTTAAACATTTTTCCCCTGTGTACTCTATGGATAATCTTGTATTGTATAAGTTGTATATTTGTATTCACTGATATGGAGAAGATATTACTACAAATTTGGGTCCAGAAGTCAGTGTTGAGGGTAATCTGGAGGTCTTCCTCCCATTTTTTTGAGGGGACAGATATTGTTTGATTAAATGTAGAAATTGCCTTATAAATTTTGGAAAGTATCTTACTTTCTGGTGGTAATATGCAATATTTCTGATATTGTTGAGGCTAACTCTAACGTAGGTGATTTGATATTAATTTTTGTCTGAATAGATGATTTGAGTTGGAGGAACTCTAGAAATTGTTTTTCCCCAAGGCCATACTTCTGGACCAGATGTGGGAATGAGACCATAGTATTATTATGAAAAATATGTTTGAGATGTGTAATGCCTTTGCTGATCCATGAGGGAAAGCTGAATGGTTTTCTATTTAATAAAAAATCAGGATTGTTCCAAATCGGAGTGTGTGTGTGGTAGGTGAGATTATACAATCAGGACTGAGTGGAAGAATAGTAGATTTGGAACAGTTAATAGTGTAATCTGATATTTGAGAGAAGGTATTTATAAGATGGATGGTTTCTGGTAATGAAGTGGACAGATTCTGTAAGTAGAGTAAAATGTCACCTGCATAAAGGCTAATTTTATGACGAGTATTTTGTGTTTCTATACCTGTGATATGTCTGTTTTAACGGATAGCTGCTGCAAGTGGTTCAATAAACATAGCAAATAATGATGGAGAGAGTAGGCATCCTTGCCTAGTGCCCCTATGCAAAGTGAAGCTTTGAGATATTAATCCATTGGTGATAATCGTGGCCACTGACGATGTATACAAAACCCTAACCCAGTATATGAATGATTCACCAAAGCCAATTTTTTTTTTAATTTTGAACATAAAAATACCCAATTTACTTTGTCAAATGCATTCATATTTTTAAATTCTAAACCATATTCCAGATGAAGCTTTACACACTCTCAGAAGCTTCTCGACCAGCTTCATGAAGAAGCTTCACGCAGGAGGCTCCTTTCCCAAATACATGTAGGCCAAACACGTTATTGTACGTAAAAAGTAAAAATAATAAAATTACATTTGTACATGGGATTTAACTTTTCACTATGCACTTATCTTAGAAGCAAATTTTAAACATTTATCAAAATGTCTAACACCATGTAAAAGTGTATTCAACCTAGTGTGTTCAGACTTTTCACTGGTTATGTATAAAATCAAACAAAAACCCAGTGACCCAAGAGGAGTTTTGAGAACAATGGGGAAAATAAATCACAATATCTCTAGAAAACGAAGTCATTACAGACCTGCTTAAAAAGAAGCAGTAAAACAGAAAAAGCCTGAAAAGGCATTAAGTGAAAAAAAGGAAGTGAGTAAAAAGCAGTAGGCAAAAATCTCCAGCATATGACAGTGACTGTTTCTTTAGTGAAAGAGCACCTGGTCTTACTGGGTTGTAGCTATTTCCTTTTTTCACTTCACTTTTCATTGAATTACTTGAGAACTTTTTGCTTTCCTTTGGAAACGTATATAGCAAAGTAAATTCCATGGTCTCTCCTCAAAAATTACATTCATCACCTGCAACTGAAGTATTTCAACTTCATTCATTTGATCATTCATTCATTCATTCATATGAACTATGGGGACGTGTCTCAGGTTCAGTCAGAACGCAGCATTGTCACATGGCTTGGGCATAATCCTCCCTCTCCCCTGCCTGCTCATAGGCAGCATTGTCATGTCTCCGTCGGAGACTGTGGATCCCGTTCCTCTCAGGGCCTGGCGAATGAGAGCCCTGCGATCCGACATCCCCATCCACTTCTTTGTCACTCTGCCTGGCTTCTTCCATCTCCTCCTCTATGTCGCTCTTTTCTAAATCAGACTCGTCAGAGTTTTCCTCCTCAAGGTAACGATAACCTTTGACCTACATGGAAATGTGTGTCTAATGTCAGCATGAGGAACTGAACCAGCACACATGTGACACTGGTAATAAGTAATGAAGTACAGTGACCTACAAACTGTTAAAATGCTTCGCCTCAATATCAAAGGAATTACCTGTAAGTAAAACCATCAACACGGCCAGGAAAAAGCTACTGCCTAGGTACAGTTCTGTTCCCGGTATTAACAATGTCCACTTAAAGGCGCAACAGTGGTTTTGAAAGTTCAATTATGTACATTAAGCAATTTTAAACACCATGTCCTTTACTCCATGGTCTGAAAAGTACAGTTTTTACCTTTTCTTCTGAGCATGAATAAATATGACAATAATTTCCTTTTTAGTGTACTGAATGTGAAACAGCATTAAAGTCATTACAACTAATGGTACACATTACCATACTCCACTTCTCCATTCAACCGAACACAAACAGCTCAGTGGTAAATAAAAGGTGTGTATGTCCATTTGTGTCTTTGTGTGTGTGACTCACCTTGTGCCGTGGACGGGGAATCCGTGGCAACCTGAAGGGAATTTTCTTTTCTAGGCGACGCTCCATCTGTAAATAACAGACGCCTGCAACCAGCAGTGTAACCAACAGGATAGCGAGTTTGGCCTAAAGATGGATGACCAGATTGATAGAGAGATGAAGGTGGGAGGAAAGAAAGGGGGAAAACCATTACTGTAATTACAGGTAACATTTAACACTAATATTGTTAAAATAATACTGTTAAAACTCATTTATATTTTAAAGGTGGTGGCATTTTCATTTAAATGAAAACCTGCTGTTGATAAATCAAGTATGTTCGTTTTAATTCAACAGATATTCCCATTAGGATTACAGACAGGCATGAGTGTATCAAGATGGATTGCGTGGTAGTATACAATCAATACTATTTTAACTGAGATGACTATTCTTGGCTTTTTCAATCAATCAAACCATTATGATTTAATAATCTAATATTAGATACAAGTGTTTGTGCCTCCGGTGCATTGAATCACAAGCTCCACATTCATATGTTTAACTGTTTGCATGTTGTAGTAGCATACTGATGAATTGATCATCTCACAGTGTTTATATTAAACACTAAGGAGCAGTCGTGTTTTAATGGTCAGATTTCTGTATTTTAAGGGAAATAGAATTAATGTGAAAAGAAAGGCTGCTCTTAGTTGATTTACAATTAATTTAGTGCTAAATAATAAATGTGAAATATAATTAGAGTATTCCTAAATTTGCTAAACAAAATGTGATAAAATCCCCCTGCACCCCCGCTTTTCCCCCCTTTCCCCAAACACACACATGCACACAAAAATCTTTACCCTCATAGGCAGGGAAGACCAGAGGTACACAATGAAGATGGCGATGGCCTGCCACCAGTGATAAATGGTGTAGACAAAGTCTAAGCGCTCCTTATCCTCATACAGCATACCAAGCAGAGCTACACACACACACACACACACACACACACACACAGGATGTAAAAAATACTATTAATGAAATTTCACTACATTAGTCTCATTCAAGAGTCAAAGAGTAGGTTATACCTTGCAAAAAACTAAGTTTAAGTTTTCCTTATTTTAAGTTTTTGCAGCTTCATTTTTGGCAGTTTTGATTTTTATTTATATATTTTATTCATATCTGGAATATTTGTGTCCTCATGAGCCTAACTTGTGATTATGTGACTCTGACTAAGTTTTTAAATAATTTTAAAAAAGTATTAAGTATGAAATCTTCCACTAACCCCAAAATGAAGTCAATCAGCCCAGACATGTTTGTTGCTCATTTGTTTTTGTAGGTTGCAGCTAACAAATAATGGACATTTGTGACCCTACTTATTGTCATAAACATGTAGTAAAGGAAGGATCCTGGGTGAGACCGTCTTCAATTACATGTATCTCCAGCAAAAATAGAAACAAGCAAACACTGGACACTAAAACCTTTTGACTAATCAATTATACATGTGGTAACTACTGTGAGTTTGTTTGTGTGTGTGTGTGTGTGTGTGTGTGTGTGTGCGCTACTCACTGCTCAACCCGGTCTTGTTGAGAGCAGTGCCCAGGCCCCACAGAGCAACCAGTACGAGGAGCTGGGGCAGCTGTTCATGAGCTTTCGGTTCAGAGGACCAGAACATGAGAGCCACAAGCAGGATCAGGTGAACCACTGCTCCCCCCAGCAGCATGACGGATCGAGGCAAACGTGGATGGAGGAGCATTAATGACAAAGATGAACAAACAGAAGACGACAGGCCATAGACCATCACCAGCAGCCACAGCTTCTCAATCCCCACCGCACACACACCATATGACTGAAGGGCACAGGAGAGACAGAGAGGGAGGAGAGAGAAAGTTTTCAGAATTCAGGCCACATTTTTTTAAAACATTTTTCCAATACTGATTATGAGGGTCATAGCCAGAATTATTTTCAAACTATTTCTGTTGATTTTGCCAGATATAGAAATATTTCATTTTTAACTTATTGTTGTTTTAATTTTTTTGTAGACAAGTTGTAAAATAGAGGTAGCTTTCCATTTTTTTCATTCAAACACCATTAGGGAATGCCCTCAACTGTGTAAATGCGTGGTTATAAATTTAAAAAGTGCTTTTTAAAAGCTTAAATGACATTACATGTGCTGTTTCAGGAAAATAATCAATGCAGCCCGAGGTGAAGTGGAGTTACTGTCGCCACCCTGACGTTGATTATTTTCCAATAACACCATGTCCGAAGTGTTTTATTCCTCTTATACCGGAGTAATTTGCCAAAATTTACAATTTCTATTCATTAATGAATGACACATTGTATTTTTAGCCATTTAAAGTTAAATTTAAGACAAGTTAGAGCCTGTAATCACTTGAGTTATAGCAGCTATATACTGTCATTCCCTCACCAGCCTTCTTTTTTCTCTCTCTTTTCTCAAGTTAAAATGGCAAAAAAATGCAACTTGCCCTATTACTGAAAACCCAGAAAGTGCAAAGTCCTCTGTTCTGAAGACTTTCCCACGGCAGAAAAAGTACTCACTGTTACAGTGTGCTGACACTGGAGACGCCTTCAATAAACGGTAAGTAAATTTCTCCTTACATATATCATGAATGAAATGTTGAAATATTCAGTGATGAAACATTCTTTTGTTTCTCCTGCTCTCAAAACATGCCATATCTGGTGGCCAGACACCCGCCATCACGTGTTCTGTATTGCTCACCAGTATGAGTCCTTTGATGGCGAAGAGCACCTCAAAGCCGGAGTAGACAAAGAAAGGGCAGAGCAGGCGCAGGCGGTAGTCACGCAGGTGTTTGAAGGGCAGCTGGAAGATGTTGCCCCAGCCGATGCTGCGCAGGTCAATCTCCTCTGTGGGCCGATACGCAGCGCCACACACAGCCAGGAACTAGGAGACAGAAACATGTGATGAGCAAGTGATGAGAAAACCATCTGGACCTTTCCATGCTTTAGCCTCATGATTATAAAAGTGGAACATGTGGATAATCTGTGCTTAAAAGAGGTCATGGATTAAAGATGAAATGTGTTTAGTTCATTTTACTTAAATTTATTCATAATCATAACATTAGATCATCCACTTTTTTCTCATTTTCTCACCAATTTTGTCACCTGTCAGTTCCCACCCACCAGCCAGCTCTGTCCTATTATACTGCCAACCTGTGAGGGTGAAGGCTAACACGTTTTCTCCAAGACACGTAAAGCCAACCTCATACATGAACCCACAGACTAGGCTAGTGTCGATGTAATTGACAGGGGAGAGAGAGAGAGTATACCATCCCTCCCACCCAGAAAGTACAGCCAATTTTGCTCCCTTGGCTCCTTGTATCGGGATTCTTGCAATCTCCTGGTGACAGGGTGAACACTTTTCTGTGGCGCCATTCAGGGGCCATATCATTCCACTTTAACTTATGTTGTCTACCCCTTAAACGTCAAGGACCTGTTCACTTACATTCCTTAATCTTGTAATTTACGTAATTTAATTACTGTAATTATAATGTAATATAATTATAACTTATACCATAGTTGTTGTATAATAAGCTTTATGATGAATAATTGATTAATAAGCTGGACGTTTAAGAAGTTGAATGAGAAATTAAGTTCCGTCAGGGTCGCAGGGGACGCTAGAGCCAAATCCCAGCTGACTTTAGGCGAGAGGCAGGGTACACCCTGGGCAGATTGCCAATCCATGACAGGGCTAACACAGAGACAAGCAACCATTCACACTCACATCTATGGGCAATTTAGAGAAGCCAGTTGACCTAATCTGCATGTCTTTGGACGGTGGGAGAAAACTGGAGCACCCAGAGGAAACCCACACAGGCACAAGGAGAGTCACAGATCCGTTTTCTTTATTTTTACTATTTACAATAATAATGAAGGCATTAGGTTACCACTGTCACCTCACAGCAAGAAGGTTCTGGGTTCAAACCTCGCGGCTGAACAGGGTCTTTCTGTATGGACTTTGCATGTTCTCCCTGTGCCTGCGTGGGTTTCCTCTGGGTGCTCCGGTTTCCTCTTACAGTCCAAAGACATGCGGATTGGGTCAACTGGCTACTCTAAATTGCCCATAGGTGTGAATGCGAGTGCGAATGGCTGTTCGTCTCTGTGTTACCCATGCGATAGATTGGCGACCTGTCCAGGGTGTACCACAACTCTCGCTGGAAGTCAGCTGGGATTGGCTCCAGCTCCCCCTGGGACCCTGATGGATAAGCGGTATAGATAATGGATAGAAGGATGAAGACATTAAGAATCTGAAATGACACATATTGGATTATGCAATGACCAAGTGTTAAACAAATCAAAACTATTTTATATTTGACATTTTTAACAGTATTCCTGAAGAAGCTTTGCACACTCTGGGCATCTTCTCAACCAGCTTCATGTAAGGAGCTTCACCCAAGAGCCTTTTCCTAAACTTTCCAAACAGGAAAACTATTATTTCATTTTAATTAAAAAGTTATTTATTTTAAGCAAAATCATTTTAATTCAGAAATAAATGTATACATGGTCATTAACTTCACTATTTCCATTTGTCTTAGAAACAAAATTCAACCATAAGCCTTCGTGAACATGTCTTTAAGACAATGAAAAATAGAAAGAGGTAGCTCTTTTTTAAGCTACTTAAATTTATACCACATGACAATGACAGTAGTGTGAAAGTAAACTCATGATGTACATGTGAGAGTCTCAGATGGTCTTACTATGATCATGGCAATGAAAGCAGCTCCCATTAGAACACTTTCTACATTAATGAGGAGTGAAGAGCGAGGCAAACGCTGCAGCACAGTCTTATTAAAACCATCGATCACCCCGCTGCTCTTAGCTCCTGAACAAACAAGAGAGAGAAACAAAGAGATGGCGTAATGACTGTATTGTTACTGTCCACTTTATTTAGTCACACCTACATCATTAGTTCACCATGCAGGTGTGCAATTAAACAGCTTTTCTAAGAAGATGCCTAATTTATGTTAAGTGTCCTCTAGCTCTTCATCAGCATCACTTTCTGAGCACAGCAGGAAATATTTGGATGTTGGACTGTTTCCCAACCGAGCAGTGAGACTGTCAGCACCCAAATAATATCTGCTCAGTTGTAGTTCTGTGTTCCTTTATGATTGTTGGTAATGAGGGCTGACAAATTGTGCATAGAAACAGATGGATTACAGTCAGTAATTATGTACTACAAAGCAACCTACAGTATATGGTACTGGTATGTGGTAGATTATACATAGTATTATATTAGAGATCAGGAGTTGAATTTACCGCAGTCCTTGACGCTGTGGAGAGTGTGATTGTAGTTACTAAGATAATCATTGAGGAAGAAGACCATGGGGAACTCCGCAAACACGAAACTCAGCTGCAGACAGACACACATATACATACAATTATACAAGTTAATGCATGCTTATGTGAACACCCTGACTCATTCGCACAGGCACAAATCCACATATCTGCACTCACATGGAAGAAGATGTAGAAGATTGACTGAAAGATGATGACATAATGATGGAAAGCTCCCTTTGGCACTCGCTTCTGCTCTTGCACATGCTCCTCTTTATAGTTCACATACTCATAGTACTGCTGGGCCATCCTATAGCATATCACACACACACACACACACACACACACACAATATAACTCCTAGTCTATCTTATACATTATAACTTTCCTATTACTTCTGTTCTTTCAGTGCTGAAAGTGTTAAGTTTAATCAGAGTTGTTGAAACATGTTGCATGAAAACAGCTGGTACACTTTAAAAGATCCTACTCTATTTACTTCATCTTCCACAGCTGTAGTATACATGCGATTACCATCAGCAATAAATTTGTCACATACTGGAAAAAAAACGTACAAATATTTACTTGAACCTTGTTTGTAATGAAAGTCTAAGGATGGTGGTTCAATACATTTTTATTCTTTATTAAAAGATGTTTCTATAAATTTGGTTCCATATAGTTTATCTTTTTAGAAGCGATAGACCTTTTTCAGACGGACATCTAATTTATTAGTCAGTGTAGCTTAAACTAAACACAGAAGTGCATTATTTTCCTCCTGATGCCACATAAATAGCGCAAAACTTTTGGCTAAGCATAAGTAATAGTAATGATTTTTTTTTTTTACTCTATTGCTCCATTCTTGCAAAGATGGATAAAAAAATCTCTATAAAAACATCACTCATCTAAAGAGCTGTACTGAATTTGAGTTTTATAGTCATATTTATTGATGGAATTCAACAACAGGCCCTAAGACTACAATAGGAAGTGAGTTTTGACTTTTCAGTTCTGCTCTCAGTTCAGGTAAATGTGTCAAAATTCTTGCCCATGATATCTCATATGCTACAGGTGCAGTAAATTGAGAGAGAAAAGCATGCTGTCTTCCAGTCATTTTACATAAAAATCAATAAATGCTCATCCATTATTTATTTTTTGTTGCTTATTTCCGCAACACTTATTTGAATAATTTATTGACTCAGTAATACAATTCTGCCATTAATAAACTTCCAGCTACTCCACCTTGTGATGTAGTTTCCTAAAGAGGCCCAGAGTGGGACTATAGCAACACCGATGGCGACGGCTGATGGTACCAGGGTGTAGTACCGCTCCCAGTAATTGGTCGAGACGAAGAGTGCGTAGATTCCTGAGGCAAGGAACATCATCCATTTGGTACCCAGAAACCTGAGAGTGAGAGAGAGAGAGAGATTCTTCTTAATGCGGAATACAGAAGGTGTGATATGCAATAAGAAAGAGATGATGGAGAAAAACAAATAAGGCCAGTGTTTTATCTGATGCAAATTGAACTGAAATCACTACCTGTACTCCTAAATGTGCTACACTGGTATGCAAAAATCATATGGTTTTGATTTACTACTTAGGCAAGGTGTTCTGAGCAGAAACTTGAATTAATTTTTTTCTTAAGAGAGTCTGTGAAAAAATCTAAATATTCGCACAATGAATATTCAGCGATAATCAATTTATCACAGTTCCAACAGCAGTGGCAGGTGAGACATGTAGAGCACATTAAAAGATAGAATGCCAGAAAGAGAGAAAGACCAAGTGACAGAAAAGAAAAGAAGAGTTCAGCTCACCGGATGAGTACAGGAGTATAGAGCAGGCCTACAACAGGAGTGACGTTGATGCCCATCAGCACCCTGTTGTCGATATCCTGCAGGCTCAGACTGCCATATTTCACCTCTCTGTAGGTTTCATCATAGTGCAGAATCAACTGCATCTGCAGCAGACCTGTGAAACACCATGCACATCAAATCACATTACATTAAAGGTATCGTCAGTAATTCTGGCACAAGTTGGCTTAAGTTTGCAGTTTGTTTGTCCTGACTAGATGTCTGTGTTCCAGTTCATGTTTTAGCAATTAGTTTTAATATTTCCTCATATGAAGCAATTACTGTTACCCCGGAGCTGAATAGAAGAGTGTTAAGTTAAGGAATAAAACCTAAAAATGATTGTGATGTCATGTAGCCTGACACAAAGTGGAATTAAGTGTACCACCCTGAAGTTTATTCATTAATAGTTATTTAATATTTAATGTAACAGAAATAGCTATATTTAAATGTTATGGAATATCACATTATGTTATAACAGCTATAAACACCAAGCTTTCCCTCATCAGCCACTCTCTTTTCTCTCTCAAAGTTAATATGGGGGGGGGGGGGGGGG
>JAOTRR010000043.1:25488763-25505246 GCA_028570945.1 Gogo arcuatus | reverse complement strand
GTGAAACAGCTTCCAGAGAAGCAGAAAGTGCAAACTCCTCTGTACTGAAGACTCTCTGTGATGGAAAACATACTGAATGTTATATAAAGTGTTCGCACTGGAGATGTACATAAAGGTTAAATAAACATCTTCTTGCAAAAATCTTCACCATATCCATAATAATATATTTGCTTTGTCAAATAAAAATCATGTTTTTATCATCTGTTTATTATTAACCTCAGATTGAAGATCGTCTGCCACACAAGGCCCTGTGAAGGAGTTATTATTATAGGAGTGAACGTATTAGAACGAGCACATTAATTTAAATTATAAGCAGCACGAATGACAGAGCTACTGTTACAGAGAATTAATCAACACCTTCTGACCAATCGGAATCGAGTATTCAACAGCGCTGGGATCTGCAGTAGTAAGGAGAAACTAACCCAAGTAAACGCTGTAGACGATCATGCCTCCACAGCTGGCCCCCAGCACATTCTTCACCACAGCCAGCTTCTTCCTCCTGTAATACTTTCGTTCTTCCTCTTCCTCATCATAATCTGGATGGGGTCCCAGAAACTCCTCTACCTGACAGAGAAAAGAGGAAAAAAGAGTGGCAAAGGGTAAATATTTTAGCTTCAGCGATCTTTGCTTGACATGACAGTTGACAAACTTCAATCAGCTTCCATCATCTTTTCTTGGATATTTGAACATTTTATATTTTCTGAACATCTGCGTACATTCTGAACATCTATTTTCTGACTATAAAACACTTACGACTTGCATGCGCAACACTAATTTAGACTTTCACTGAGGCTTTTTCTTGTTCCTGTTTCTTAAAACACGTGTCAAAACACCTGCAGTGAGAGTTTTCATACACTGATAACCCTGAGTGCACTCAAATTACTATCCCTGAAAGTATTTAATCATTTAAAAAAGCATTTTTCTTATAGTTTAGTACGGCGTTAAAGAAAATAAAAACTTTTAAATCGCTGAAAAGATTGAAGAGGTTAGTTTTAGCAAAGGGTAGCATTAATAAGCACTGCACAGTTAATGCAGTACAGTGCTAGGGCTGCTTTTATAAATCCTGGAAACCTAGTAAACAAACACTGATGAACTGTTGATGTAAAATGGCTGACTTGACTGGCCTACATTCTTTCAACCAAAATAATGTTCATCTAGATCAAATGAGGTTAGGATGACCATGGCACACAACAAAAGTGACTAGTTTTATATTTTATTTTGTCACACAGCAAAAGTGATTCATAATTGGTCAGAAATTGTTTATATGTGCGATCAGTGTTGCAAACAGTATACTGTTCAGTCCTGCATAACTCAATACACCACCATACTCATTGAGTTCAAACCTAGTGTAAGATTCTTACAGTTAATCATCAAACAACAAGTGTATGTACAGAGGCACGGTGGCACAGCAGGTAGCACAGCTCCTATGGGTTTCCTGTGCGTTTTCAGGTTATCACCCACCTCCAGAAAGGATGCTCGTAGGCATGTGAGAATGTGTGTGTGCATCATGCCCCATGATGGACTAGGTGTATTCCTGCACCATACCCAGTGTTCCTGGGACTGGTTTCGGATTAGAGGGTGACAAGAGTGGATTTTCACTCATGTCCCATCCCATTTCCAACAAACAAATACTTCTGTCCCATCCCAATCCCATGATAGAATTAAAAAAATATCTGTCCCATCCCATTCCCGGAACAATGACTCCTGACTCATCCTGTTCCCGTGTTTAAAATAAAGAAAATAGCGTTTATTCATCCCACAGGAATCCCATGCCCCTGAAAAATTTTTAACCTCTACTCCAGATCCATTGCAGCCCTGACCAGGATAAAACAGTTACTGAAAATGAATGATGTCTTGTCCCTACCTGCCCCTGGATGTTGCCCTCTGGTTCTGGAGGCTGTACTTCCTCCTCATGGTCAGCAGGGGGCACCTCCTCCAACTCAGCCTCTCTGTACACGTTGTCTTCTGCGATCACTGCTGCCATCTGGCGGCCAAAACACAGAAAACCATAAAACACATTTTTATCCTTTTATGTCGCTTAAAAAACTACCAACACACTTACTGTCAACATGAGGACAGTTTACTTAAGCAGATGATAATAATTTAAATAGGATAATGATGTTTAGGTTTTCTCTACAATCATATTAAAATATTACACTTTAATGATCAGTTATAACGTGTGTAAAGAGCAAGACTGGAAATAATACCATTTCTGAAACATGCCACAAAAACAAATAGTAGAGTTGACCAAATTTGTTTAGAAGTTATTCATTAAATTTTATTAGGTGTTCCCAAACATTTACAGATTCATGTATGACCACAGCCCAGGTTTATTTTATGATTTATTACCTTACCCTATTTATTAGAGCCATTAAAACGTTTTACTGAGTTACTTCAGACCCATAAAAATCAAACCAATTAAACTGTGACTGCAGTATTGACTCAATACATTAGCTATTGTTTAAGCACACTTTTCCTAGTTTTATTAAAACTGCAGTTGGGTTCAAGATGATTGTTGATTAAACTCAGTTTTAGGAACCTAGGATTATAAAACTAATAAGTAAAAAATAACTATAACAGCTTTATTGACGGTTGATCTCAAATCATCATCATCATCATCATCATCCACGCAGCTGAAGCACATTGCCCAAGTATCTCACACTGCTTTCTGCTGGAATATTAACACGTGGATGATTATTTACAGTGAAGAAAATCACCTGCACTCATATTAAAGAAATGTTTGCAAGGCTTCTCACCTGGACTGCGATCCTGTGACTCCTGGGGGAGTTTAAGCAAACAGAGAGACAAAAGAACAGATCGTGTAGTAAACGTATCTATTTTCAAATAATAATCCTGGTCTTAGTCAGTAACATCCCCTTTTTATCTGCAACACAAACCCGAATTAAATTAGAGAGGGGAAACGGAAGAAGTTGCTCCTTCTCACTTCCCTTTCTGCCCTGCGCGCTCTTAAAGGTACAGTACCCTAATTTAATCACAAGACCCGGGTGTGGCTGTGCTAAATCTGATCCACTGGAAATGTGTGGCTTGTGTGGGGTGAACCCTTCACGTGGTCGAATGTTATCTTAAGATTTGCTACTATATACATCCATCCATTTTCTATACATTGTGGCTAACACAGAGCCAGACCCCTGTTCACACTCACACTCACGGGCAATTTCGACTAGCTAGTTGACCTCATCTAAATGTCTTTGGACTGTGCAAGGAAACCCACACAGGCACATGAAGAACATGCAAACTCTACACAGAAAGGCCCCGGTCAACTGGCAGGTTCGAACCAAGAACCTGCTTGTTGTGAGGTGACAGTGCTAACCACCGCACCACCCAAAGCAAAGCGTTGTCACACCAAATACTGACTTTGTTTGGTGTATCACTGTGTACTGCTCTTTATAGTGTTTTTATATAGAAACATTTAATTTAATTTATTTTTTGCTTTACAGCATTTCTTTGCATGTGCATAAGACCTCTATGAGTGTTCCTGAACTGAAAAAAACTATATGGCTAAAGGCTTCTGGACACCTGACCATCACACCCATGCATGGTTCTTCCCCAAACTGTTCCCACAAAGTTAATCCTATTAATTATATAGAATGTCTTTGTGTGCTGTAACATTACAATTTCCCTTCACTGGAACTAAGAGGCGCAAACATGTTCCAATGTTGACAATGTCTCTGTGCACAAAATGAACTCCTTAAAGACGTGGTTTGCCAAGGCTGGTGTGGAAGAACTCGAGTGGCCTTCACAGAGCCCTGATCTCAACCTGACCTTTGGGATAAACTGGAACGCCAGTTGGTGATCAGTGCCCGACCTCACGAATGTTTTTGTGGCTGAATGAGCACAAATTCCCAGTCACACTCCAAAACCTAGTGGAAAGCCTTCCCAGAAGAGTGGAAGTTATTATAACATCAAAGGGAGACTAAATCTGGAATGGGATGTTCAAAAAGCACATATGGGTGTGATGGTCAGGTGTCCACAAACTTTTGGCCATATGGTGTAAGGTTCTTTTTTTATTATGTATTTCAATCATATGAAAAATTCTAGCATTTGAAATTCTTCCAAACGTAAAAAGGTAATGATGCGGAAATAATCAATGATGACGTAATATATTGAGTTCTTTTGGCTAAGTTAAATTTTATTAATGTGTTTTTTAGGTAATTGTTGTTGTAAAGATTTTATAACTTTGTCTGCAGTTAGTGTGTAAGCGCTCTTCTCTGTTTTGATGACAATGTGACGGCACAGATGGCACCATCCCAGACATTTTGACAGCTAATGTCTGATTTAAAACTGAATTGATTAGGCTTCTGTTTCACTATGGCACATACCTTCTCCTGTATTCATCTTGATTAAAGAATGAAATTCACTTTGTGAGGAAGTCACACATAGCTATCAAGGCTTTAGGCATCTTTAGGCAGATTGAATATTTTCACTGCTACCGTTGTTAAATTGTTTCCTTACTCAACATGATCTTTGCAGGCAGGCAGCCAAGGAACCTAAATAAAAACATTTCCACATCATTTTTGTAACGTACGTTTTCTTATGCTGCATTTAGGGTGAAGTTGCATCTTGTAATTCTTTGCCTACAATCGGTAAAGCCACTGAAAACACCCCCTCAAGTTGAAATTTCAACTCGTCAACCTGGGGCAGTCTTCTCAACCACCAATTTCTTCCCCATTTTATAGAATAACATCAAAACAACATGGCCACTCACACTGTGAACAGTGTAGCCCTATTAGTTCACTAGTTTATAGCAGTATTAGCTTTAGATCAATTAATATACAGACACTTCTTGGTTCACTTACTTCATTTTCAGTCCAAGATACTGCATTAATGTTTGAAGTTCACTATGGTAGAACAGTACCAATCAGTACCACTCAGGCTTGTAACTGTAAAAGTGTGGGTAAAGTAGCTTTTTATGGGCTTTTGAGTATGCGTCTATGTCCCCCCCTCCCCTTCGCACATCGACAATGCCCAGGTGGGAATGACGTTATTACAACTTGCAAAATACCACTTACAAGGCACCACAAACACAGCAATGAGGGGAAACTTTTTTTTTTTTGTTACCATAGCTGTAGCCGACATCCGAAGGGTTTTCCCACATCACCTCACATTTTCTAAAAACAAATATATAGGTTGTGTGTTTGTAAACTTGATGCAAACTCAAGAAAGGATAATGCGGCAAATTGATAATCACTTTGATACTGATCTGATCCTGAGTATCAGTATTGGCCTTGATGTTGCCCTGAAACAAAAAAGGGTATCAAATCAGACCATATTGTCAAATCCATTCATCCATCCATTATCTATACCACTTCTCCGTCAGGGTCGTGGAGGAAGCTGGAGCCAATCCTAGCTGACGTCAGGCGAGAGGTGGGGTACACCCTGGGCAGGTCTAGTGTCAAGTCCACTGATATATTTTATACTGCAGATTTTGCATGTGAACATAATATTTTAAGGCATGCTGTTTCACATAACTTTGCAGCAAAAGCTTGCAGAGCACTTGTGTATTAGGCAATGCCGAGAGCTCTTGCATCATATTGAAAATAGGATCAATGAATCAATTAATTGAGAAACGTATCTTGGAGGCCTGGAGGAGAAAATAAAATAGCACAGATGTTCAACTTAGTGCAAATCTAGTTCATCAGCCAAGTTTAGTATCCAGTTTTGCTTCTCAGTTTACTTGGCATCAATCGTCATGTAAACATACTGCCTGGGTCACTCATGTCAAAAATTATATCCTTTTGGGTGCATGCTAATGAAATATAAATGGGACCACTTAATAATACAATTTGCACATTTTAATAAACAGTATGTGTACATATTTGCAAGTTTTAAATCACAACTTGGTTACAGGGTTAAACGGTTACAACTACACTGAGACTTTTTTTCACGGCTTTCTTTGTTTCTGTTGCCAACAATACATCAGTGTCAGAAACAGGTTCAGGCAAGACTATTTGAGATGATTTCAGCGTGTAGTTCTCTCCCAGTGCTAATTAGTCCACATAAATTTCAATCACTTTAACAAAATGACTTGTTACTTGTAGTAACCTTATTGCTCTGAAATTAAAACTGAAAAGGCAAAAGGAAACAAAAGTATTTTGTTGCCTATTTGGAGGAATTTATGGTACTTGAAAAACATGCTTTTGGACATTTTAGAACAATTGTGCTGCAGGTGCCTCAACACCTCTCAGGATGTCTTTAATAAGATGAGCTGTTAAAAAGTCTCAGTATGATCTGTTGATTTCTACAGTACGGATATGATGTGCTTTTGGGTAACAGATGATGAATCCTAAGACTAATAATTTACGTATTAAACAACCATTAGAAATTTTTAGTATTTATTTTTAAAAGATTATTTAAACATTCCAGACTTTCTGTTTAGTATTTATTTTTAAAAGGTCATTAATCATATTTAAAAAACAAAACAAAACAAAAAAACACTTTAGGGAATCAGGGAAGCTACAAATTTATCCAAAAGAGGAAGGATTTAGAGCCTCAATATCAAATCTATATTACATTTTTTGAATATCCACATTTTCTAGGTTTGCAAATGTGTACTTTTAAATATTTTCATACTTTCATGAATTGCAATAGAGCCCTGTGATGTTTGTCCCCCTCCTCCTCCTTTTTTTATTGACCTTTTTACAATAATTGTAATTGTAATAAAAGACATGAAAGGGTATATGTTATAAGAGATTTAATTAGTGTGCAGCAAATATGAGTCTTCCATCATGAATGATAAAACATAGCTGCACATGCTTCGTACAGTGTCACAATGAATTGTTTTAACAAAAATATAAAAAGACAAAAAAAGTCCCACGGGTGAAAACCAATGGAGAACCTGCACAAATGTAATGTCCATCATGCAAAATGTGGTCCACATACATTTGGGCTTTTAGACAAAACACTAACTGATGAGTAAGTCAATCATGTCACAGTAACTGATTAACAATTCCAACAAGGATTCTGCAATTTGACAAGCAACCTGTGGGCAAATCAAATCTGGGTCACTTTATTATTCCAACCACAGCTTCAAACTCTGGAGAGAGATTTAACTGAAGACTGGTGAGGCGTCTTCTCACACACACACACACACACATTACTATACTCCAGCTCCATTTCATTTGGACGTCTGTAATATGTTAGTGTGTTTCCTTTCCCTCTCTAGTCCACCCCAGGCCGCACTTTGTTGCTCTCTGAGAGTCCATGTAGGTCTAGCCAGTGCCAGCGGCTGCTTTCCTCATCATCTCCTCATCCTGTACAGAGAGCTCAGTGAGTTTACGGCCCAGCCTCTCGTGCAAGTCAAGGTATTTGGCCACGCAGCGATCCAGACACACTGCTTCGCCTTTCGACAATTCTGCTTCCTTGTAGTGAGGAGCAACACACTTCCTGCGACATGCGTTGGTCATTCTGCAGGATGAAGAAAATATATGAGACATTTAAGCACACACTCTCATGATAAAGTCTACTAACATTCCACTTCTTGAGCTTATTAATTAACTCTAATGCTAACACTCACATCGTCATTCCCTGGAGACAGAGCCGAGAAAACCTAGCTCCGAGTGTCTGAGGCTACATTCACACTGTCAGGGCAAATCTAATTTTTTTTTTTTGCATATCCAAGTAATCAGATCCGATCTGTGTCCGCATGGCAATCCTTATTTTCAGTCTCATTCACATTGGTTCCTATAGCAATGACATTGTGCCCAAAAGTAGTTGACAAACAAACCAAAATGGAGGGGATGAAATGGGTTTGCTTATTTATCACATAACACTGTGGAGCTGCAGTGCAGGTTTTATAAAAATAATCAGACAGTGTCAGAGAGGGAGGAGGCTTGTCTGCTCCAATTTATTTCCTGCACCACCGGACTAGCATGTTTACTGTATGTATGAAGTAAACGTGAACTTCACGTGGTGTCAAAAGTCAGAGGCGTAAAAAAACAGCCACCTGAAATCCGATCAGAGCAGTCAGACCTAACCGGATTTGCAAACTTTCGATTTGAATCGTATTTCAAACCACATCTGATCGTGGTTTGAAACAGATCAGTCTTGCTACGTGATCGGATTCCAATCAGATTTGCACATAAATCAGATTTTGACTGACAGCCTGAGACACTAGCAGAACATGTTTTTAAGCCCAGTATGTTAAAAAAGTATTTAACTGAGAGCCATATTTTTTACTCACTCATTCAAAAACACCAATAGTGTGTCATCTCATTACAACCCTGCCATCATCTCTCAGACACTTTAACTGCAGAGCAAAGTAAATGTTTACGTAGGACGACATGAACGACGTTATTACTGTGTAAACAGTGGTGTCCCAGCAACCAAAGCCTAAAGTCTGCTTGATAACCAAAAAAACACGAGTAATAAGCAGCAGTGTGTAATAGCACACACACTGTAGTGTGTGAACGCACATCTCTATCACAGAAAACATACATTTCTGTATCGGTGGTTAAAGGCTCTGAGCTACTGATTAGAAGGTTGTGAGTAGCCAAGTAGCCCCTGGACCTATAAACTCTCTCTGCTCCAACGACACCATATCATGGCTGACCCAGAGCTCTGACTCGAGCTTCCTAAAAGGCTAGAAAATGTTAAATGAATTTCATTGTACTTGTAGCACATGTGACAAAGACCATCTTATTAAAAATACATTTATTTCAACTATCTATCTATCACCATCATTTACCTGATCAGAAAATGTCACCTGTTATAAACAAGAAATTAGGAAACTACCACATTATTGCTGAGTAATATATCACAAATAACCTAACACCACAATAATGGACAACATTTCCATGATACACAATATGTAGTAAATTATTTATGTATCATCAGAACAGCACATACACATTTGTAGAAATCCTGTGGAAAAACTGAAGAAAAAACAAAGGAAAAATGAAACAAGTGATAGAAAAATGCTTAAAAAAATATCCAGTCAGCTGTTTTTTTCTGTGTGCAACCGTGGAGTGTTTTACAAGTACCAATGATGCCTACAATTCGTACAGAAAAGTGTGTTGTGAGGAAATTTATTGATGTATATTGATATAATTTAGGGTTGTATACAGATTCTGTAAATTAAATCCAAACGTTATGTCAATATTTCACCGAGAAAGTTCGGCGTATTCAGAGTTGGTTTATGCACCTGTTTAAGTTGATTTTCTGGTTGCCTTATTCAGATTTATTAAAATTAAAATTAGCCACGTGTAGTTCACGTCACAGATTCTTCAAGTAGAGACAGGGTTTTTCAATAACATCTTGACCACTGCCTTTTAAACACAAGCACTTGACTTAAAAAAAAAAAAAAAAGACAGAAAATGTGAACTCAAGAAGGAAATACTGTTTTATTTTGCTTTGCTGTCAAACGTAATACAACATAATAAAAATACTAATACGATGATATGACTGAAGATAGCAAGCACTCAAACATCTAATGGCAAAAAATTATTTCAATACATGAAAGACATCTTCATGATAGTATTTAACTAGATGAAGCAATTGGTATGCAAAAGATTTTAATGTCCAAGCAGTTACTTGGTTCAGTGTACTGAGTACTGTGATGTTAAAATATTGGGATTATTGCTATCATATTGTGCAGTGGTTAGCACTGTCACCTCACAGCAAGAAGGTTCTGGGTTTGAACCTTGTGGCCGACTGGAGCCTTTCTGTGTAGAGTTTGCATGTTCTCCTCGTGCCTGTGTGGGTTTCCTCCGGGTGCTCCGGTTTCCTTCCACAGCCCAAAGACATGTGGATTAGGTCAACTGGCTACTCTAAATTGCCCGTGGGTGTGAATGTGAGTGTGAATGGTTGCTCGTCTCTGTGTTAGCCCTGTGATAGATTGGCAACCTGCCCAGAGTGAACCCCAGTTCTTGCCCAAAGTCAGCTGGGATTGGCTCTAGCTTCCCCCGTGACCCTGATAGATAAGCGGTATAGACAGTGGATGGATGGAAGTATTACGAATGTTGATTAGCTGCTCTCTGGCGGTGATTCACACTTGAACTGAATGGGTTTATAATTAGGCTTGCCACACTAATGTGTTGCGCATAGGAAGTTGCTCATTTCCTCCTTGTTTCCTTATTGCTTTCAAGCACATTACCTTAAGAACAAGCATAAATAATGCCAACTTCAAAAAATACTGTTAAGGAAATGTTTCAATTCTGCAGCCCAAAATGGAGTAACTGCTTCAGGTTCTGTGGTTGGAAGGTTCAGAAATAAAAAGCTCTAAAGCCTACAATAAATCAATCAATAAACAGGTAAATATTTGAATTGTTGGATTATACTCAGAAAACTAACACGTTATACAAATCAAAAAGTGGTCAGGGATTTTATTTCTTAAATGTGTCAAAGACGTGTTTGGCTGTCAAAAGTATGAGAATATCTGCTCTGTGTATTTCTGTGCCCAGTGTTTTTCCAACTATAGTCCTGGAGCAACACTACCATGCACATTTTGCTATTTCCCCTCAAACTTTCACTGTTTAAACTACTTCAGGCTTGTTATAATTAGTTTTCTTTAAGTTGCTCTTAATAAGGCTGCCTGCTAAATACTGTGAGCAAGTGAGTGAATTAATGACTGAACTGTCAGGAAGCATATTTACAGAAATGAAAAATAAACCCAACACCAAATTTACATGATTGTCTCAGTCATTACAACCCCTGGCAAAAATTATGGAGTCACCACACTTGGTCTTTACACATACAGCGTGACGTGAATAAACAATACGAAAGTGTCAAAAAATGGTTGACAAATTTAACACTAACATTCGCACTAAACTTGACACAATTACGCGAGCATTCCACAAAAGTGCGTGACAATGGAGTCAACAAGTGATGATGAGCTGGTGCTTATTCTTTTACAAAAAAAGGTGTGGGGGAGAGAAAATGTTGGTTGAGCAGTAGGCGAGAACACGGAGAGTTTCACTGCTTGGTTCAGGAGGTGCTGAGACAGATAGCAAGCTTCACCACATCACAAAACAGACTACGGACCATGGAATGTACACCCACTATTTTCATTGCCGAGCTCCTCTCCTATTCCCCCCCCCAAGACATTGTCTTTAAAGTCATTATCTTTATAAAATTTTTTTGGCCTTGTCAAACAGCGCTGAGTTTTGAGACACAAAATGAATGAGAGACTCCAATAAGACTGCAGCTTTTCCACAACCTGCACCCTGATAGGCTGATTGTGTTCCTTTTGCTGATTGGGGAGAGGAACAAAAAAAAAAAAAAAAAAAAAAAAAAAAAAAAACCCACCACAAACCTGCTGTGAAAAAAGTAAGCATTGCTTTTCGCCACAAACATCTGCCTTTGATGTGAAAGTGATCATTTACGGGATAGTCGTTCGAAGAAATATTTTCTGAGACGAAAAAACCATAATGACAAAACTGCGCTGTATGTGTAAAGACCTTTAGAGGATGTTCAGCCAGCTTTTCTTTCTTTTTTTTAACTTCTTCATAACAAATAAACAAATCACAGATATGACACAAAACAACTTGTGTTTAATAGCTGAACATTCTGGGTTTGTGAAATATACCTCAAACAAATTTCATTAAATACTTTTAATTAATGGCATTTTTTCCAGATCAAGTAAAGGGAAAAAAAAATTATGGGATCACTCAATGTTGAGGAAAAATTATGGAATCATCTTGTAATTTGCATTTCTAAAACAAAATACTGGCACAAGTCTTAAAAAAAAAAAACCCCATACAAGTCTGCAATTAAAACAGAGTGCTTATGGACCTTAATGAGCTGTTGGACTTGGCTAACTTAAATGGCCAACAAGATGGCCCCAACAAGAGAGCCATCAACTGCAACAATGGAAAGGATTGTAAAACTCCTTCAAGAAGGAAAACTGAACACGGAATGTGGCAAAAGATGGTGGTTGTTCTCAGTCAGCTGTGTCTAATATTTGGTCCAAGTCTAAACAAAACAGGAAGGTTATAAAAGGAAAACACACAGATAGACCAAGGAAGATGTCAAAGCGTCAGGATAGAAAACTAAAAGCAATATTTCTTGAAAATAGAAAACGCATAACAAAACAAATGGGTGAAAACAGGAGTCGATATTTGTGACAGAACTGTAAGAAATCAGCTGAATGAAATGGGATTTACATACAGAAAAGCCAAACAAAAACCAGCACTGTTACAGCCAGCCAAGCTGAATGCGGCATAAACTATCAAAATGTCAAATGGGCTCAACTCTAGGGGTTTTATTAAACAATAAAGTTAAATAACAAAAGGAAAAATGGGAGAACAATTCATAACAAAAAACACAAACAAAATTGGAAGTAGCACCACCATTAGGGAGAAGAGGGACATAACAAGCACTAACACAAATAGAAGAAAAAGATACAGTGGGCTAAAGAGAAGTAATCAGGGAGTGTGGATGACTGGATGAAAATGATATTCAGTGATGAATCACAAATCTGCACTGGCCAAGGAGATGATGCTGAAACTTTTGTCAGGTGCCATTAATTAAAATTATTTAATTTGTTTGAGGTACAAGTCACAAAGCCAGAATGTTTAGCTATTAAACAAAAATTGTATCTGATTTGTTTAGTTGTGACAAAGTTAAAAAAAAAAAGAAAAGCTGGATGAACATCCTCCAAGTGTGGTGATTCCATCACTTTTGCCAGAGGCTGTAGCTGGTGAATAAACCCAGGTGTGTTAAATGAAGCAGAATTTTAAAGTGTATGTGAGCACTGTGGCCTTCCAGGACTGGAGTACAACACCAGGGGTAATGAGAGTCTGTCTCCTGAAGTAACTTGAACACTGCTTTGTTCCATTACTGGTGTGACTTTCAGACTGCATTCTGTAACATTGTCATATACAAGCACTAGAAAACTAAATTAGAGACATACATCACCTCTGTATATTTTGAATTCGGCTCACATTGTCGTGTTTCTGCACTTTATGTACTCCTCTGTACATAAAGTTATAATACAAGTTATAATAAGGAAATGTTAACTACTTAACTTGTCTCTTAGGGTTGCCTGAGAGAACAAAAGCCCTTTCCTTCAGGAGTTACATTAAAAAACATTCAGCATATTGGAGGCGTTAGCTAGTTAGCATGTTCAGAGTACTTTCAAATACAGCAATGAATCATTTTAGATATTTGTCGATTTTACAGGCACTGTCTGACGCATTAAAAGAGATAAAACAGATAATTTGTTTTAACATAACCGTTACAAAGGGAAGGACTTTTATGCAAAGCGTCCATTAGCATGCTAGCAGATAGAAACGTTACCGGTTGTACATGTCTGCCATCATTTCCACCTCGAGTTCAGCCGCCAGTTGCTGCGCTTTCATGGGGTCCATCTTGGATTTTCAAGCCGTTTAAAACCCCACCAGACTCCGATTAAACACAGTACACTAACAGCAACGTTTAACCTTCAGTTAAAAGAGAGCGAGCAAGCACACATGGAGTCTTCCGCCACCTCTGACCGGGGTGGACTGCGCATGCGTGATCTTGCGCGCCTGCGCAGTGCAAACACTGTCCGCTCCAAGTTGTTCCAGGCGCGACACTTCATTACACTCCATACATCATGTGCAATACATGATTAGCTTTTACACCATGTAGCCTATTTACTTGTATTGTGTTGTAATACAATATGGCGGTTTCGAAGCTTTTTGCATGTCACCTGGCAAACAAGGATGACTTCTAAGACAATATGTACATATTTGGCCAAAAGTATGTGGACACATGACCATCACACCTACAGTATATGAGCTTGTTGGACATCCCATTCCAGAGCCGTGGGCATTAATATGGAGTTGGCGCCCTCTTTGTGGCTATAACAGCTTCCACTCTTCTGGCAAGGCTTTCTACAGGATTTTGGAGTGTTTCTGTGGGGATTTGTGCCCGTTCAGTTAAAAATAGCATTTGTGAGGTCAGGCACTGATGTTGGGCAAGGAAGTCTGGGTCACAATCCATGTTCCAATTCATCCAAAATGTGTTCAGCGTGGTTCAGGTCAGGGGTCTGTGCAGGCCACTGGAGTTCTTCTACACCAAACTCGCCAAACCATGTCTTATGGATTGTTTTGCGCACATGGGGGCAGAATGCTGGAACAGGAAAGGGCCTTCTCCAAACTGTTGCCACACATTTGGAAGAATACAATTGTCTAAAATGTCTCTGTATGCTGTTGCATTAACATTACCCTTCACTGGATCTAAGGGACCTAGGCAAAACCTTGAAAAACAGTCCCAGACCATTATCCCTCCTCCACCAAACTTTATTGTTGGCACTATGCATTCTGGTAGGTAGTGTTCTCCTGGCATCTTCCTAACCCAGATTCGTCCATCAGACTGCCAGTGATTAATCATTCCAGAGAACACATTTCCACTGTTCCAGAGTCCAGTGACGGTATGCTTTACACCACCCCTGCTGACGCTTGGCTTTGTGCATAGTGATCTAGTGATAGGCTTGTCTACAGCTGCTCAGCGATAGAAACCCATTTCATGAAGCTACTGACACAGTTCTTGTGCTGATGTTGCTTTCTTGTGCAGAAATTTCACAGACTGACTTGTAGCAAAGGCAGCAGCCCATGACAGAAGTCACTGGGATCTTTAGTAAGATCCATTCAACTGCCAGTGTTTGATGTTATGCACCTATTAGCAGTGGGTGTGGCTGAAACCCCTGAGCTCAACAATTAAGAGTAAGATCCCATGTTTGAATTCCTTTAAAATCATACAGCACAATATATAACACTGCCCAGGGCCGGATACAGGCAGGTGCCACCCTGTGACTTCCATAGTGTAGGACTCCATGTAATGTTGGCCAATGTCATTTCTTGGTAATAATGGGCACAGGTTAGAAGATCCCCCCTGGCCGGGATGTCAAACCATTGCAGGGCACCACTCACACACATTGACACACTCATTCACACCTAGGGCTGTAGCTGGACCAATGTATCCTAGCTAAACCTGAGGGGGACATGGGGAGGAATCCGGAGAACCCAGGAGAAACATGCAAATACACAGGGAGAATGTGCAAAACACTATATAGACAGTAACCCAAATTCAGGATTGAACCCAGGACCCTGGAGCAATATTCTTGCAATATTCTAAAATAATGATTGCTCGTTCAATATTATGACAAATATTTTTTCCAAAAAAATGTAGTCTTTACTTAAGGACCTAACCAAGAGACAAACAAAAATAATATACAGTTATTGGTCTTTTTGTAAGTGCAAAATGCACACAAATGTATTGATCCAACTAAAATGGCCAACTCCTATTTGCATAAATTAAGCTTTTATATATACATACATAATCTTAACAATAATAAAATAACTGAAAATAAACAGAAATTTACCAGTGCTAAACTTTTTTTGTTACACTGAGTTGATCATTTGGGGAATGTTTTCGATGCTTGCAACGTGTATGAAGAGTTCAATTTGATTCCTCTCCAGTCACATCAACCTCTTCTTCTTCCTCCTCCCTCCTTAATTCCTCCGCCGCCTCCTCTTCCAGAATAGTGTTGCACTGAGTACCAACTACAGTGCATGGCTCAACAGCAGAGTCCGAGAGGTCGTCCACAACAAGCTCCTCTTCAGCACTGCTGTAGTCATCTGCTGACTCAGTGTTCACATCAGGCAGAAACACTGCTGATGAACCTAAGGTATAAATTGAGGAGCTGCTAAGATCAGGCTCCTCATGTTGAATAGAGGATGCTTCTGTATTTATAATTTCTGAAGGCATCTCAACTGTACCTGTTTAAAAGACAGACAGACAGACAAAAACAACAACAAAAGTAAAATTTTAAATTTGGATAACCTAATTGAAGAATGTATTAATACAATATGTAATGTTACACAAATAACATTATTCATTAGCTAGTATTCTCTAAATGAAGTGTCTCTTCATTTACATTCCGAAACATTTTTCATTTAGGTTTGTTTACATTAGTCTGTTAATATAATTGTCCATTAAATCTTAGCAAGAGCACTGTTAACAGATCATGTACTGTACATGTTGTGGGATGAGAGCCAGGAGAATCAAACAAAGGCTTTGTCAAAACAGGAATCAATTTATTTTTCTCATCTTAGATAGAATATAAAGCTTTCCTCTAAAGATTAAAATAGCAAACACACATCCAACCAGAGTCTCATTCCTCAAACATGAAGTCAAGTATTGGGCATTGTGCTTGTTTAGCAAAACTTTACTTAACTCTATTTTAGTGAAGTTTCTAGGTTGTATGCATAAAAAAAAAAATTAAAAGTCAAGAAGTCTTGTAACTAACCAAGAGGCAATTCCACTATAGATATTCCATAAAAGCAGTTATATTATAAGATGCATACAGCATCCTGGGTAAAGCTTAACCTTACTGAGTATGTCTGTGCCACAGCATTGATAATAGTAGAACTACACTGCCTGGCCAAAAAAAAAAAAGGGTTGCGCGCACTAATATTTCGTTGAACCGCCTTTAGCTTTGATTACAGTGCACATTCGCTATGCCATTGTTTCAAAAACTTCA
>JAOTRR010000043.1:25465741-25477250 GCA_028570945.1 Gogo arcuatus | reverse complement strand
GCGTACTAGCTTACTACAGAGTGCACATTGAACTCCGCCACCTACAGTAACTATACAGCGTACTAGCTTACTACAGAGTGCACATTGAACTCCGCCACCTACAGTAACTATACAGCGTACTAGCTTACCGCATAGTACGCACCCACACTAAGGTCACGTAGGCTACAGTCGGCGTCATTTAAACTGTGCCGCTTTTTACCAAACCTAAAATTCCTTTAAACTACCAGCCAGTGACTGCATGTTCATTTATTAATCCGTCTCCTCGATCATTCTGTTATAATATTTTATGTTATGCCCTCCTCTCGGATAGCCCTACTAACACATCACTCAGAACGAAGCAACACACACTTTACTTCAGTTTTATTTGTAAAGAACTATGCACACGGTTAAAATACTGGTAAGTGTACCTGTTTCATGTGGAGATATATGTAAACAATTGAATTTAATAAATTTTGCACCTGCTCTGAAATAACTTCATTTTGGTAATACAATTACACTAAAATTACATAAATAAAACAGTGGTAACGTCGTGCATGTTCATTTTGACTAGAAATGCATAAATCTCTCATAGGAACCACAACTGTTTCACAAATAGAAAAGTAAAGCATCAGTCCCAGCCTCCTCTCTGGGGTGCTTCATTAACTCCACGGCCTTCACACAAGACTTTGTGACCCTCTGTCCAGCTGATGAATACACACTTCTTCCAGGTCAGCTGATGGTTTCCTCCACCTAGAGCCCCTGGTTAGTAGGTTAGTGTGACTGACAACCCTTCAACTCATTTACAACTTACCAGAAGTAAACCATCACATTTCTCAAATAGCTGTTTTGTTTAATCACATCTTTGCCAAGTGAACCACTAGACCTGAGCAGGTGCCAAATTAGAAAAATAAAAATAGCTAAAAAAATCAAAGACAGCCATTTCCTTTCAAAGGATATAATAAAGTAGCTGCAGATTTAAGAGAATTGATTATGGCTACATGTGTAGACCCTTGAACCTCTCTGGTTCAGGAGTCATGTTACAGCTGACCCTGTGCTCTGACCCCAACATCTTAACAAGCTGGGATATCAGGAAAAATTTCACCACCCTGTACATGTGACAAAGGCTTTCTTCTTCTAGAATGTCTTTGTCTCCTGAATTTCATTTTTGGCTCATAATGGAAGATTAATTTAGCCTAACACACATTTGTTCCACAAAATGCCTAAACCTCAGTATTGAAAGTTCCAGGAATAGTCATACTTGACTTCACCATGACCCTGACCATGATGAGCAGTTACTGAATGTTCATTAAAGCGCAAAAAAAAAAAAGAGATTTAAGCTTTTTGAAAGTAGTGTTGGGTTATGACCATCTTTTATTATTCACTGCCTTGTCCACATCAACCAAATCTGTAGAAGTAACACTTAATAGGTCAACTTTTTTTTTTCCTTCAAAAAGAGCTTTAGAATCAGAATTTAGTATCTGTAGTATTCAGAAGCTCCAAGAATATCAAGTCCTACCCAGCTAAAGCATGCACTGATTACTCATTAACATCACTGCACACAAAGTCCAAGCTTTGAAAAAAATCATTCTTTTATTAAAAACGGTATTGCTACGTTACACGTTTAATCCATGAAACAAAGGTGCGATATTTAAGAGCCAAGGCAGACAAATGAAATTAAGAGAATGATCCGATTTTGTTGCATATAAAGTGTAGCACAACCAACAATGACGAACAATTTTTTCGTTGTTTTGTTTTTAATTAAGGTATAAACTGTAAATGCATTTAATTAAAAATAAAATTGATTGCATATGCATTCACCCACAACAACCCCAGAAAAACAAAGTATCCCAATCATAAAATATAAAAATGAAAGACAAAACTGAGAGGAAACAAATAATTAAAATTAACAAATATTCTCTGGTATATATAGTTAAATGTGCTTTAACTTTCTTTATCTAATATCAAGCTAGAATCAAAATCTGAGCTCTCTCTCAAATTTGCTTGTAATAGATGCAATTGTGTCAAGATTTTAGAAAATCTTTCACTTCCCTCAAAACAAACAAGCAAAAAAAAAAAAAAACCAAACATCCGCCAGGTCATGGCCTGCTGCTGGATACCTTCTGCCTAAAAGTATGTTTTTTGTTTAATTAGTCACATAGCTACACTGAACTGTAGTGTCTCACATGGGGGAGGGGGGTGATGGGTTTAAAAACCAGTTTGGGAAAAATCTCCTTGAAGGGAAGCGGTTAAAAAAAAAATTCAAGAAATAACAAAAAACACTTAACTCCTCGTGCTAGAGTATCCATTCAGCAACTATCTACATCAGACACTGTGCATATCAAATACGTAGTCTAAAGGAGGAGCACTTTGCTCATAATGTAAAGCCAACACACCCTCAATGTTCAATCACTCACTGCCATTGCAACACAGACAGGCACTGGAGGCCAAATTCCTTAAACCTCACTCCACTTAAAGCCACACACACACACACACACACACACACACACACAGCCTCATGGGCTTATCAATGAGTGAGGCACTGCAATTAAGGATGGTGGATTTGTTGTATGCCATCATACTTACACATTTGTCTATATTCAGAGAGCAAAGCAAGAACTGGCCCACAGAGTGGCATATTCATGCTGTCTTTCCAGAGGGCTTCAACATTAATCCAGAGTGTTCCAGCTCTGAACATCGGACCAGCTCTGCTGTTAACCCTGCCAAAGGGGGAAAATTAGGGACCAAGTGGTCATGTCCCAAATAACCCACTTTAAATGTTATCTGAGCTACTTTAAAATTTATATTTCGAGAAAGGGAGAGAAAAAAAGAAAAAGAAAAAAAAAAAAAAAAGCACATCTTTCCGGACACTCAATTCAGACAACCAAAAAAACTGGAACACAGGTTTCTCTTCCCACAAGCATTACCCCTCAACTGTTTGTCTATCAGTGATATCCACTTCACACCTCTACATCCTCCAAGAGTCAGTGTGTCAAGACACCACCCCCCCCCCCCCCTAAAAAAGAAAAAAAAAAAGTGGGGGAGGGGTTTGCAAAAGATCAGCTCAGAGTGGTAACTTAACTGTGAGGCAACGGTTTCATTACAAAATGACCCCCATTCCCCTCCCAAAATCTTGTACGAGATGATTTAATATACTATATATACACTAAGTTTGTTTTTAATAGTAACTCACAATACAGTGGTGTAATTTGGTATAAATGGTAATCAGCACAGAAAAAATGGAAACAAATGCAGACTAATCATACAGCTACATAACCTCCAAAGAAGAAAAAAATTTTTTTACAATAAGGTCATTAGTGTTTCAAAACATTAAGGGGCACTACAATGACATCATAAATGTAGTGGTAGCAAGAATACTTACTGTATAGCATCATGTTGAATAAAGTTGTCAGTAAATAAGAAAAATTGTCAATGTAGCAGAAGGAATTAAACCAGATTATGAAGAAATGACTAGTGATCTCACCCAATTTTAGGGCACAATGCACAGTATGTAGTGTTAAAGAATAAAATGTGAGAAAACTTAAGTTCAAAAAAGAAAAAGAAGGGGGAAAAAAAAAAAAAAAAAAAAAAAAAACCCACTCCAGTTCTGTAGAGTTTCAGTCTTTTGTGTTTCTTAGTTTAAAAAGAATTGAGTGGCATGGATTTAAAGTACCAGAAGATAAAAATGAGTACAATGTCTTTGCCTAGTAGTGAGAGTCAGTCATTTGGATCTTAGGAGACCGATCAAGAAGCAGAAGGTGAGAGAAAGAAGGGTAATGATGAAGGAAGAGATTCTTTGCGTCATTGATTAGTGACTGTGGTCCCTTCGTGACGAGGTTCAGCAGGGACAGTAGGCAGGAACAGGGTGCTCACCACGAGTAATGCACACTATCAGTTTTTCTGTGGACAGACATAGTAGGCAAAGGCAAAAACTTTAATTCAAGAAAGTGGCTTTTTATAATTAAAATAACCTTTTTTCCTTAATTATCAAAGAGAACTCTGACATTGCCATACAAAATGTTGCACTCAAGTCTTAATTTGAAGGCAACATCACATGTATACGCTTCTTGGTAACGGCAATCTGATCATTTCAGTGCACCGAATTAGAGCTCCAAAGTTTGAGAAACAGGATTGACAAGTCACTGATCACTCCAACTGTGAAATACATTTACAAAAGTTAGTTGCATGCCCTGTTGCTTGCTTTTGCCTCTTCTGTTTTTATTTACAATATTTATAATAATCCAAAGATGGTTATATTTAGCTAGCAGAATAATGAGTAATTTCTAAAGTGCTAAGTGTCATTCAGAACAAATGTCCAAATTACAATTGCAACATTACAAACTACACCTACAAATTAATTTGTAGGTGTAATGTTTAAGATTATTTTTTTTACTGTTTTGGAAACCCAAACCACTGTCATACTATATCTTGCTAAGTAGAGTTAACTTACATGGCATATACCACATCCACCATTCTAAATAGTGATTAGAGTAACTTAGCACATGCACTGCTGCAACATTTATCTTGCACCCTTTATTCAGTTGCCTTTTTTCTATAGTTGGCACAGCTCTGAATAATCTTAATTACATTAAAATATAAAATGAATACAAATTTAATATTAAGGAACCAGTTCCAGTCTATATTAACAGGCAGTATACTGTCATTTATTTCTTCTTGAGATGAGAAATCTCCAAGAGTGACATGAAATGAAAGAATGAATCATCAATCCCTTTAAGGCACAAATTCTACAGAAAAGGCTCCTTAATGACATTAGTCACAATACTTATGAAAGGCATTTTGTGCATGTGCCACCATATGCACAAACCCATTCAGCCCAGACAGGTTCACAAACACTCGGGAAAGTGATACATCTACACACAAGTCATGTGACCAAAGTGGGTACATGAACAGCACATATACAAACTACATTTAAATAGGAAACAACTTTACTATAGGAACAGCAAAAATATCAACACCAAATAGGTTAGAGCAGTGGTTCTCAAACCAGTCTTCAGGGCCTCTGCAGGTAGTCAAAATATTTTTGCTCCGTTTCATCCCACACAACACAGAGCAAAAACGTGGACTGTCCGAGAACCACTGGGTTAGAGAGAGGCAGAAGGTTAAGACCTCACACACGTACACAGAGCCCATGCAATGAAGGAAGGAGGCAGTGGACACACATACCATGCTCGCTCATGCACTGAGTGGGGTGAGGGGGAGTGGCCTAACCGTCGTAAGAGTCCAACAAGGGCATGGAGCCCCGCCTCTCCCCATACATCCCTCCCTGGGTGAGCACGCCAGAGAGGAGGACATGTTCAGGGGTGTAAAGGGGTCATCAGACAAATGTGAGAAAGAAAAAGGAGAGAGAGGGCAAAAGGGTTAGAGTCAGACTGTGCACAGTTCCCCATCATTAGTGATTAGTAGAGTGAAGTAACAAGCATAATTAGTGTGACATGTGACTGATGTCTTGCAAGTTTTGCCGTTTAAGGAAATGCTGGAGGTGTTAAATGTGAAAGTGTGAACACTTAAATCTGCATTTTAATTCAACAGCAGTCAGACTAAACAAAAAACTTGACTGAAAAGTTCACTAGAAAGGAAAGGATGTGAGACTGAAAACAATTAGCATCCTGTGGAGGTCATTGTGCATAGAGTTCATGTAGCTTAACAAAAAAAAAAAAACAAAACCCTGTTTATTAAGTGGCAATTAGGCCTGATTTACTGCTTCTCTATATAGCTTAATGATGGTTGTCGCTGTAGCAAGAAACAAAACAATTAACATTACTTCCTATTCATCCAAATTCACATTGTGCCAAGAATGCCTAGAATAACTTGGGTTTTTGGACAAGCTTAGTAAAAAAATAATTAAAGCAAAAATCCAGTGTTAGCTACTCTAACGAGTTTTTACCTGAATATCATTCTCTGCAGGTTCTAGAGTGTCATCCAAAGTTTTCCTCCGTCCTCTCTGGTCCAGTGTAGCATAGGAGTCTAGCACAAAAAAGCCAGAATGAATAACTGCTATTATAATTACACACAACATTTAAAACCCATGTATTTATTAACACCTATGTGTGAATTAAAACAAGGTGCATCAATGTAAGGAAAATCACCTGATCCCAAGTCATTCAGTGGAATCATGTTTCTGTCTCTGTCCTGCTTTCCTCCTGGAGTGATTTATCAAAAAAAAAAAAAGAAAGAAAAAAAAAAAAAATGATATCTACTCATTACAAAATTGAGTATGTTCACACACACTTTTGAAACTGCCATAAAGGAAACTGAAGTGCAAAATGGATAGACGGAGGTGACACACCTCTGTCAATGAGTGGCAGGGTGCTGCTATCCTCATAGCCGCCGTTGGTGCGGGTGTTGCTAGGAGGGGTCATGCTGACCACAAAGTCCGATTTCTTCCAACCATCTTTCTCCAGCGTGCGCCGCAGCTCCTTAAATCCCCACACAATCTGCAGCACCAGGCCAGCGCCACGTACCTCCCTATCGGAACGGTTACTGTGGGACAGGCACAGGGTCACAAAGACACTATTCATGCACTGAAAACACCTTTACTAGCTTCAGTTAAAACTTCCATATATACATGTAGTGAACCCATGCAAAGAGGCACTAAACACAAACTGAGCATAACAGAAGCCCAGGGTTGCAGACAAGACAAACAAACTGACCCATCCTTGTTGATGAGCACCAGTCTCTCAATGCCCTGTGAGCTTCGCAGAACCTTGGCTGCATCCACGCTGGAGCCGACCACCTCTGCCAGTGTGCTGAGCACCGAAACCACAGTCTCTTCTGAGAGGTTACGCACAGGCTGGCTTTGCCCACCGCCTGGCAGATTTGCCACCAGGTTAGGTATAGCATGCTTTCCTGCACAGGCACATGGGAGACAAAGGGTTAATTTCATACATAATATTAACTTTAATAATCCAACAAGCTCAATAAAAATATAATATAGCATTGTATAGAGTAGTGAAGGGTGATGGCTAAATTGTAGTGATGTAATTAAAGTCACTACAGTTTAGCATTAAAGCCTCAGGCAATTTACCTCTGATTGCTTACCAATGAGATAAATGCTGCTCTTGTGTGAATTGGTGACTTTCCAATGCCTATACACTGACTTCACCAGAATTTCTCCCTTTTTCCATGTAAACTGGCTAGTCCCAAATTTCCTCCCTTTCCATGTAAAGTGAGTGGTCTTCACTTAAGCTTGCGTAAGCCCCCCACATCACTTTTCTCAAAACAATCATTCACAATGGTCTGAGTAATCTAAGGAGCTATACACAACCTAATGAGCCACACTAACCAAGAAGGTCCCGATTGCGAGCATCAATAGCCAGGTTTCTCAGGGCCCCAGACATGGCTCTGACCACACGGTCGTTCCCATGACTCAACAGCTCAGTCATCATGGGCAATCCTTTCTCCTGTCTTGTCACTGCCCTGATATAACGTCCGTACTGTAAGAGAGAGGGGAGAGAGGGAGAGAGCAAGGGAGACTTTAAATCTGACAAATATAGCAATACTAAAGAGCAGTGACTATAATTAAAGCAGCTCATAGCAGTTTTCTGGCGGTCAGCAGCATATACTTACGGTCCAGCGGCCTGCACACAGATTTTGGACGGCTCCTGCAGAAGCCTCTAGAACAGAAGGATTCTTGCTCTCCTTCAGCAGTGATGTGTACACTCGAACCACCTCTGGCTGGAAAAGCAGTTCATAACCTACAATATTGAAGAGAGAATTACTTAGTTAATAAGGCCTGGGAGATATTTAAAAATAATTATAATGAATCTGTTCCATTTATTATAACAATATTGAGATCAGTATTTAGTAAATTAAAGAAAAAAAAATGCAGCAATTGTGGAAATGATGCCATCCTTTAATTTACAGGTACAAACAGGGATGGTAGGTTGGTTTGTAAGAAAGGCAACACATCGTTTGGCAGTAATTTCATTTTAAACCAAATGAAAGAACTAGAGGCTATTTGTAGGCTGTGCAAAAAAGGTAAAAGCCAAAGACTCTGAAACCTCAAATCTCCCTTATCCAAGTACACCATCCTAGAGAACCTGCGGCTCTCAGACCCTCAATTACTGCAGCATTTGCCAGTACTAAAAAATACGAGAGACTACCCATGGTGGTCACAACGCACACTCACAGGGAAATATTATATTCTACTAATTTTACAACCAAGCCAAGCTCTCTGAATGTCCAAGCTGTATGGATAATGCTTAGAATTTCTCAGATAGTATCTCTCACTGCTGTCGCCTGATGGCTCGCCCAATCGTCTTCCACTCTTTTATACATCCTTAGTTAATAACAGTGGGAAATGCATTACAGGTTAATATTAATGTCCAATTAAGTAAACTAAGTGAAATGGCCATTACAATAAGCAACATTTAAAATGCAAGATTCAAGATTACAGTCAAGATGACAGTAGGTGCATCAGGTTACGGTTACATTGTGCTGTGGCATAAGCCGGTTATACATAAACAAAACATGCTCCTGGCGCTGCTTTTCCACACAAAGGGTTACCATCTCTATTACTTCTTTTCCCCCCATGGAGCATAGGCAATGATCGCCTGTCAAACATCAGCAATGGGTCAGGTGACAATCACCTCCAAAATCCAATCACCCTATCACCCAGGCCTAGTATTAATGAAAGCCATTTATGTATATTACTAAGGCCGCATTCGAAACAAGGTTGCTGCATTGTTGCCTCGCTGCCGTAATAGACAAGTGTCTCATAAGGCAGGACTTTCGACTGAAGGCATCTTCTAAAGAAGTTCATTTCAAAACAACCTTTAGGATAGCATTTAGGGTAGCATGATGTCAGCATACCATGTAACTAAACCAAAGAGCTGGCTAGTTGGCCAACAGATGCCTCACAAATCATATCAAATTTGGTTACAGTCACAGGGATATAAGATAGTACATGTTTATTTCTAGGTAACTTTTCAAAAATCTAAGCAAAAAGCCCAAAAACATATATTTGTATGAGAAAACACGTTTCTGTGAAGTTCGGTCTGCCATCTTTTTTTCCCCCCATTGCTTGAGGGAGCAGCTGCATAAATTTATGGGTAATACGCAGCATCGAGGATACATCAGATGTTGCCTTCAACCAAGAGCAGTTTGAAGGCATCTTAAACAGGAAATGAGAGTTCAATCAGTTTTGAATGGTCCTTGCTGCCTCGCTGTCTTGTTAGACATACACCCGAGACAACATTTTCCCCATTTTGAAGGCACCCCATGTAAAATTTCAAACTTAAAACTCAGAACATTTCCTGGTACGCTGTTGATTCCAACATATTCATACATGACAAAATCTGCCCAGATGGACAGAAGCTCCCTGATTTCAAAATCTAATTTACAGACCTTTTGCAAATTGATGAACCCTCAGCATCTTTTGTTTAGCTAAGGATTGTTGTTTGTTTAGCTAAGGATTAAAATGTAATTCTCCCACATTGCTCAGAATTTTTAGTTAAGCCAAATGAAGGGAGCAACTTGACCCTTTTTTTTTTAATCATCTCTGGCAAGTTTTTCCATTCATAATCTGATCTCAAACTGAGAATGGTTGCAAGCACAACTGCTTATGTGAATGATACCTTTGGCTGGTGTGGTCCTCTTTGGAATTTCGATTATGTCTGTGCTTCCATCATCATCGTCTTTCTTCCCTAAAAATACCAACACATTAGTGCCCCATGAAAAATCATTAAACAAATAGCCACAACCAGACTCCATAACAAGAACTAATCAAGTGACCATGTTAAACAAATGTCTCGAAGTTTATTTAAAAACAAAAACAAAAACCCCACGCACAGCTGAACAAAAACACCATGTGCTGGCAAAGTAGAGCCCAGCTATGAGGTTATGCAGTTACCCAGGGTTAGATACCCCAGTGCCTCCTTGGGGTCAGACTGAATATTACAGGCAACGTTTGAATGATAACAGCCAGTAACCATTGGTATAACTTCATATGAATGCTAGCCAAGTTTCTGAAGTGAATTATAAATGGAACACAAGACAGCAAGTCATCATTCTTTGTGAAGAAAAAAAAAAAAAAAAGATTGATCACAATCTTCATTTTACACTGAATTAAGTAAGAGCACGACTAAACCAACAACAAAAGAGGTGATGGAGAGTAAAATGGCTTGGTGTATACCAGTGATCTCTGAAAAGCAAAGCAAAGCTCACAAAAGAGGGGGCTTACCTTTGGAAAACCACTCGTCTGTTATGGCAGTAGACAGAGTAAGCAGTCGAGAAGAGAGAAAACAAACAGCACAAGAGAAGAAAGATAGTGAGCAAGAATCTCAGTAAGAGAAAGCAGAGCAACAGTGCCCCAGCCACCAAAAGCAACAGGCTTGCACAAGAATAACAAACAAATGCAAAAAAAAGATTCAGTTCTCGTGCAACGGAGTTTAAAATGTTGCATCACAAGCACTACTTTAAAATACTTAACATTTAGCTTCTGTTTAATTACATTTATTTTTATTAAAAGCTAGCTAATAAAACTATTAGTCTCTGTTCCAAAAATAAAACATCTTGTCTTGTCACACCTTTGCCCTTGCGGGAGCTGAAGCAGCCTCCCTTCTGATTGGCAGGAGCAGGGCCTTGATTGACAGGTGCAGTCTCCAGGTAGCGTTCACAACCTGGCACTTCTCGATGCACCTGATAAGACAGATTCCTCAAAAGACAAACACTGTTCTCCACCAACTAGAGAGAGCGAGAGAGAAAGAGAGGGGGGATGTTTTTAAAGACTTGATTAAAAACGAATGCCAAAAAAAAAATCCATTATTGTATAGCATTTCTACTGATATTACCTTGTTGTCCACATCTTTACAATTAATCTGGGATTGGACGATATACATGAGCGAGTCAACCAAGCCAGAGCATTCTCTTAATTTCCTCCTGGCCTCACTCCTCTCCGAGCTCACATTCCTGTAGAGAGCAGATATAGCACATGAAAAGAAAGGAGGTGGCAGGGGCACATCCCAAACAGCTCAGAGACGTGAGACTGATTGCTGAATTTTGGTGATGGTTCAATATAATCACTGAGACCAGCCAGGTTAACACAACAAGGACAGCCAAGACAAAAAAAATAAAAATAATAATAATTCTTTTTGAAATGTTAAAACCCTACTCTAAGCACAACTGACAATCCCATTTAGCACAACCCGAAAGATAAAATTACCCATTTTCTAAATGTTAGTTCATGTCCCTGGTCATTTTGTGCTTGCATCAAATTGCTTAAAAACATTTGTTTTATTAGCAATCTTCCATAAAAACAAAGAAAGCTGATTTATCGAGGTTTCAGTTTGCTTTTTCATTTCTGACTACTTGCTCAAGCCTGCATGTGCTGAAGTTTGAGGATAATGACTCACCACACAGCTGATAATTTTAAATTATTTCTTAACATTTTATTTAATAATCATGATTAATTTTTTAAAATTCAAGTTAAAATATTCAATTTTTTAAAATCCAGATGCCTTTTACTTACACACACACACACACACACACACACACACACACACACACACACACA
>JAOTRR010000043.1:25450012-25464712 GCA_028570945.1 Gogo arcuatus | reverse complement strand
ACACACACACACACACACACACACACACACACACACACACACACACACAATTATGCATTTGGAATAATTTGGAATTTTAAATCAATGCATCAAGAAAAATAATTAAATCACACCCTGCCAGTTAGCTACTTATTTGAAAGGTAATGCTTTAAAACTTCACCTTAAAAAAAAAGAGCCAAATGAGTGACTTTTAAAGACGGACTGAGAGGGAAGGAGCAAGACACTTTCAGCTCTTGAGATGCAATCAGGGAAAATCATCTCAGTGCTTTCTAAAGGCAAACAAGAGGAAAGCAGCATCTAAAAGAGAATCACTCAAGAGAAATAAGTGGATTTAAAGATCATGTTTCTCTCTTTTGTACCAACACTGCTTCTCACTCCTAAAGAGTGCTTTTGACACAGACAAATGCCATTAAGGAGCTTGCACAATACAAAAAGCATTTCCCTTTCAACTTCCCCTCTTTCTTGCGTACAGGAACGCAACTTCCTGTCAAGCATGTGCACGCCTTTCAGTCTTGGGCCAACATACCTGATCCATTAAGAAGGAAAAAAAAAAAAAAACCTCACACCAGCTCCGTTTCAAATATCTCAGCACCAACAACCTCTCCCCCTCCCCTGGCCAATATATGTGGGGATCAGTACCTCAGGCAGCCAGCAGTGTTTGTGAGAGATGTCTCCCATTCCAGGTGGCGAGGCTTGCAGCTCTCCTCTCCTCCATCACTCGCTCTCTCCCAGCCAGAGTGTGGCACCATCACTTCATCAGACAGTGCATGGAGTGCATGGTCCACAATCTCCATCTTCACAGAGTCATGAGACGACAGGTTCCACAGAGTCCCTAGGAGAGGAAGTGTGACCAGTCGCTACATTTGCAACTTTTTTTTTTTGTTTATTACTAATAATTTCACCATCACTGCAGGGTCCACCAAGTGTCTACCTGTAATGGTATCTGTCAGATCCTGGTCTCTCGTCTTCCTCAGCAGGCGCACCAAAGCGGGGATTCCGTCACAGTTCTTGATGGCAATTTTGTTGTCAGGGTCTCGTCCATACGAGATGTTCTTTAGAGCTCCACAGGCAGAGTGATGCACCTCCTTCTTTGGGTTGTCCAACATGGACACCAAAGCGGGAATTCCCTTCAGGCGCCTTACGTCCGATTTGACCTACACATAGGATAAGAGATGCAGTAAGTCAACGAGGAGAGAGAGAGAAAGAAATTATATATATATATATATATACACACATATATACACATATATATATATACACACATATACACATATATACATATATATATATATACATACATACATACATCTCCTCTAAAACATGGGTGTTAATAATTCAGGTGATTTTGAATATCAGGGTTGGTAAAAATATATCAATACTTATACATTTTCACATGATGCAATAGGTGCCCCATTTTCATATTTCCCATTTTTAATGTCTAGAAGAGCCGATGTCAGCTGATCAAAGCATGCCATCAGAAACTCTGATGAAGCCTCAGATAGTGTGAGTAATAAACAAATCCTGTTACCCTGATTTACTAATACAAGACAAACTGGTCTGCCGTTATTGCTTGTCTCTGGGTGTGGACATGTACCTTATCGTTTTTAAACGTGAGATGTTGAAGGTAAGCAGCAGCATTACTCCTGACTGGGTCCAGACGATAGTTGAGCATAGCGATGACCTCAGGCAATTCTGGCTGCCTCCATGTTGTTGGGGCAGCACCTTTACGTAGTGTGCTGTCCAGTGACGCCATACTTCCCCTTTCTCCCTGAGCCAAAGGAGCTCCACCTCCCCAATAATACATATCCCCTGCTCCACTCATATCCCCATCCAGAGTACCCTCATAGGATCTATACACACACACACACACACACACACACACACACACTTATGGCGAACCAATCTGGGCACATGGACAGCAGTACTTTAAATACTTTACCAAGAGAGTATATGCGCGCGCGCACACATCTGCTTGCACTAACCCTGTCCGGCGTGGAGGCGGAGCATGATGTCCTAGCCGGGGCATGGTGCTGTAGTGTATAGGTGGCCCCATACCATAATCAGGCTCATCGTATCCAAGACTCCTCTGGTCATCCTCCAGCCCATAGGGCTCTGGAACAAATCGCTGCAGGCCAGAGATCTCCATGGCACTGCCCATGCGCCCTACCTGTGGCTGGGCAGCGTATGGGTCCAACTGGGGCCTGCTATGGACACGGTAGCCAGCATCCAATGTTCGGTAGCCATCCACAGGTCTGGAAAGGAGATTCAAAGACACTACTTAAAGTACAGGATAAAAGAAATAGTTTAAAAACATCAAAAATACCAAAACAACTGCTGCATTGAGTTTTAGAAGCCCTTGATTTTACATCCAAACATGACGTGAACACACAGCCCCAATATTGTTTACCCTTTCCTGAATGCATAGTCGTGACATTGAAATATCATGACACCTGTAGCGATCGTCCATGCGGGCCCCTCGACTGAGACTGGCATAGGTTTCAGAGGGTGGGCCACTGCGGTAGTCATCGTACCCCCCAGGTGGCCCATAGTGGTAATTCCGAGGGACTGTAGCTGTTGGGTAGTCCATGTGTCCTGGCTGCCTGTACACCCGGTCTACTGGGGCATTATAGCCACTCATACCGGTGACAGAACCAGTGCCATCCAGAGAGAGTGTGTCAGAGACTGAGGGGATAACTGTGCGAGTGGTCGTGGTCTTGGTGACTTTCTTGACCTGGGGAGGGGATACAATCCATCAAAATGATGTAACAGTTACCTTAATTGTTGCTTATTTAAAAAAAAAAAGAAAAAAAAAAAAAAGAAGTGTCTTGACCAAAATGAAACCATTACCAATACCGTCACTATTATCCAAGAAAGCATACTAATCAGATCCAAGTGTTGTTCTGTTAATGCAAAGACCACAAAAAACAAACAAAAAAAACAAAAACTGATATCGAGGCGAGATTGCATAAAAAGGGCTTACTGTGGTTTCAGTACGGCGTGTGGTGCCATCTTCACTAGTTTCAACAGAAATGACTGGTACCGTCTCCTGGGGTTCCTCCTCCACTGTGACCATCTCCTGGACAAGGTGACCTGGGTCCAACATCCTGTACTGTAAGGGGCACGGAAACAATAGTGAGCTACAGCCATATGCTCAAAGTGTTTCCTGTGTTAACACCAACTGGCCCCAAAACAGCAAGATGGAGAAAAGACAAAAGACCCAAACATACACACCTGTGTCCCGTTGATGTATCCCTCGTTTATTTTAAGCCGCTCTAACTCTGCATCACCAGGGATACGCCCGTTCTAGAGAAATGGAGACAGACTGCTGAATATTTAGTTCAAAGGAGAAGAATTCAAGTATGAAGTATATGGGAAGCCATGAGCAATTAGGGTTAAGAGATGTTATCCTTAACACACAAAGTATAATGGTAGTGGCCAGTATTGAGGCCACTGAACTATTTCAAACATTCAGAGCAGCAGCAAGAGATCATTATATCAGCTTTAAATATACAAAAAACATGCACAAACTCAGATCAGCATACATGTTTAAAAAAAAAAATACATGAACTCCATTAAATGAATGTATGAATGGCAAAAATGAGAAAAGAAAAGACAATGGCTTCTGGAAACTCTCATTCATGCAACAATGCAATGATGTCATGCAACACCGCAAAAATGCACACAGCAAAAGGGCAGATTACTCATTCCATCGCATAGAGGGAGCCATTGAGCTGGAAACGGGTCTAGGCGGGGCTCAGGCTTGTGAGAACCTGTCAGTAGGTAGGTTCTGAGCCTGCTCTGCATTTTATTACCCACACAACCATGTCAACAGACAAAGATAAGACTGACTGGTGCATTCCAAAACCATTGACATACACTTTAGAGGGAGAACGTGTATGTGATGCTGTTGCTTCGGCTCTGTGTGCTTTAAAGCCAGAGAAAAAGTGTAATTACTGCGTGAAAAATGGAGAAAATGACGAACAACACATAAAACTGCAGAGCTCTCACATATAAAGCAGATAAAGCCCATAAAGAGGAGTGTCAAATTTTGCTATTTTAGCCTGATGGAAAACAGACCAGAAGATTATAACTGTAAAATGGCTGTTAGATGTTGAGTAACTTCCAGCATGGGTCAAAGCTCTCGGTCTCACTGACTGAACCAGTTCCTTATCTGGTTTTTAACCACAGTGCCATTAGAGGGAATCTTCCCACATTGGCCTCAATCAACATTCAAGGATTCTGCCTGAACACGCTGCATCATGAAACTAGAATAAGATCAGCCTTACTAAAAAAAAAGTGATGAGACGACTTCTCTTTCCACAGCAATGTGATGACATGCTTCACTTACATCCAATATATTAATGGCTAGTTTATCTCAACAGTAGTGTCAAATATTTAAAACATGTTAGATACAGGGTCTAACAATCCTAAAGTGAATTCCACTGCTGCCATTCAACTCTTGAGTATTTAGACTAAGTTATAATGAACTCTGAGCAAAAACAGAGCTTGGGGGGGGGACGGGACAGTGTGATATGGTTGGCTTAAAATGTGTTGATTTTAAAAACTGTGCGCCTATGTAGATCTCCAATTATTTAAATTGTCTGTACATTATGTGAGCTGATTAAACAATTTGTGGTATAAACTCAAATATCCATCTTCCAAGAGCACACGTGATTAATGATTTAAACAATTATCCCAATTTGAAAACTCTCTTCCCTTGCCAAGATATCAGAGCTTCTCCACTTCATACTACTTTAAATCCAGAAACAAGATTTCAAATAGTGTCAAGGTTTAGATCTAGCACTATTACAGCCACAGCTCTAGTTGTTAATGATGTTTGTTCTTGAACAAATAAACAGTGCACAGCCATGTTTATTGGTTTATTAAATTCTTTTGATAATGTAGATCACTCCCTTCTGTTGCAGACACTTTCATCCTTGGGTTTTGATCAGATGGCTTACAAATGGTTTTAGAGTTACAAAAGGATCACAGTAAGAACTCTGGGTGTAGCTGTGGATGGAGCACAATCAGGTTTTGTTGTGATAACTAAGTGGTGTCCCACAGGGGTACATTCTGGGTTCAAGCATTTTCTTATGTATATCAAACATACATCATGTATATCTTCTGTATAAACTGACTCAAATTCGGGTGGAGTTTTGGATGAAGTTGTGGATTACGTTTAAGGTCACATTTGGGCTTTTATTACTAAACACTTTTCTTTTTATAAAACAAGCAAGCACTCTCATTCAAGAAAAGAATAAGTCTTTTTTACTGAAAGGTCCTACCATTAATACCAATCCTTACGAAATCAACTTCATAGAGCGCTGTGACTGGATGGACAGAATGGACACACTGTTACACCTTACAGAAAAGTGGGCTGCACTCTTACTTTTTGTACAAGACTGCCAAGGAAAATATCTATGCATCTTCTGCTTTTCTTCTGAACCTTCTTACAATTCGTCATACACTTATTCTATCAAGTTATCTGTAGATTTATTCTCTCCGTTTTGAGATGCCATCTTAATTCATACATGCAATGGAAGGTAGATTTTGTATTTTAGCTACAAATTCTATTTTAATTACTTTTTACCATTATCAATTTGTAGTGCTCCTTTGAAAATGAAACACTGGTCTAAATGGGGCATCTCTGCATAATTATTGAACGTAATAGTGAATAAAGTCTTCCACATTAATATAAAAGATAAAATAAAGATTTTACATGCCTCCAAACAGCAATTTAAAAAAAATATATTTTAAAATAAGCTGCTAAATATTGTGAAGAACTAAATACTTGTCAGAAAACAGGAGTCAAATGGAAAACACTAAAAATATATTTTACTGCAATAGTATAATTATGAAAGGAGAAAGTAAAAGTACGTCAGGTGTTCACTCTCTAATCACACACCAGCTGTACAGTCTCCAAGGGAAAATAATATGAAATCGGATGCAAAGCAGCACATCCACAGAGCACAGCTGTAGCTCTTGAAGGCCAGCTGCATTATAAACCCATTAGCCTTTATGTGGTCTTCATTTTCTTTATAAGAAGGTTATCTATAATTCTGAAACTACAACACCCTTTGTCAACAAAAGTGTACAACTGTAAAACTGTGTTGCCTCTAATCAGTAACGTGTCTACTTTAAGAAAATGTGGTCACATCACCAGGTACCACTGCACCAGGATATAGCAAAAACCTGTTTCATTTTAAAATAGCATATTCATGTACTTACAAAATGTTACAATGCATCAACTTTCCTCAAATTCACAAAGAACCTGTCAGTCCAGGGGAATATTTTCTGAAGTGAGTCACTTGCATTGAACTTTGAAGTAGTTAGACAGACATTACATTTTTCATTCGTGTAAGACATACAAGCATGCATCTTACAGATGACAGGGATGCATGAATCAGAGATGGATTAGCAGCATGCGTGATGGACATTAAAAAAAGCTGACTCCAGATTTATGGTCTGACTTTCTTCAAGAAAAAGTGATGCTGCAGACACTAAATGATGAAGATGCCTCCAGGGAGGATGAAGGGGATAGCCATGTGCTTGATGGCGAATGGGATCAAGATGCAAATAATGCAAACAGAAGGGATGTTATAAAACAAATTAGAAAAGTAATGGATGAGGTGAGTCACCATGCACTGAAAGGGAGACGATGCAATTGATATGACAACACGAGATGGTCACCAGATGCTTGCGCAAGGCAAACACACATGATGTGGGGCGCAGGCTTATGAAGAGGATGAAAAAGGTGTGGGACGACACTGACTTGTGACCTCTGCAGTCACATGACTGGTGGGAGGAGGCGTTACCTGCAGCGTGGGGAGGGGGCGGGGCAGGGTGCCAGATGGCCCCACGCTCCTCCTCTCCTCCTCGAGAGCTCGAGTCAGACGCTCAAACTGCATCTCCTGCTCACGCACGGACGCCAGGAGAGACGCGGCATTCTCACACTGCTCCATACACACTGAGAGAGAAGACAAAGTGTTACACACCACACTGCTGCATACACTCTGAGAAAGAGGGTATGGCACAGACTCATTCATTCATGTGTCTTCTCAGCATTTCAGGACACCAAACACTCGCCTGAATCAAAAGGGAGAAATGAAAACATTCCCACAGGATACTACACTCAAACCTCTCACACACACAGTTCCCCAACAGGTATAAGGTTACAGCTTAGTAGGGCTGAACAATTTGTGGAAAATATCTAATTTTGATTTTTTCTGTGAGAATTTTTTTTTAAGTCAGGCTTCAGTTAAATATTCAATGTAATAGATTTAAAAACACATGATAGAGCATTACCACATGAGATATCAAAATATTAACTCCCCTATATTTTAATGTAAGGATGATCAAGATATGAACTGCTTCCAACATTTATTACTTTTTTTAAAAAACGGCATAGAACAGAAAATCAAACAGAACAATTATCACAAAAGCTGCAAGTTAAATAAAGTAATAGCTACTTGACTGAAGAATGAGCGACAAGGAATTGCATCTCTTATCCAGCATTCAGAGGAACGTTTGAAACCCACCTTTGGTCATGGTGTTAAGACACCATGTGTTCAGCGTAGTAGTTAGTTAGGGCACTCGTTACTTCACAGTGCCTTCATGAGCCCTTCTGCTACAGATTAACAGTCACAAACAACTCTGAAATGGTCATTTGTTTACTAGACTGGGCTAAAGCACCATTACTTTCACTTGACTGTTTAGCCACACATCCATCACATAGCTGATGTGGCGACTGTTCCACAATATGCCTTGCACAATACCTTCTTTTGCTGCTCATTTGTCGTCTCAAACCCGAAATACTCCCATACCACCCAAGTGCTGCTTTTCTTTGGGACTTTATTGTCCAGCATTGCTTCTGGCTCAGCGGAAGCCATTTTTCGCATAAGGTTTCATGCATTTCTTGGTGGGCGTATATGCAGTCGCCTTGGAACAGTTCTGATAGGTGAGCATGACTGTCAAACAAGGAGGATGGCATGAATTTGTAAAACCTTTGACACGACAGTTTAAACCCTGGGTCAGACACCCTGCATAACCCATATCCTAAATTGCAGCCTTTTTGATTTGCTAATCACATTGTTTTAAATTACAACTGATTTTAAATCGATTAATCGTTCAGCCCTACAGCTTAGTTTTACAAAAGCATTACAGTTTCAAGGGCTGCTCAAGTACAGTACCACTTCAGCAGCGATCAGGCACCATGTAGGTGTGGCAACTATAAATCAGATCACAATCAGGTCACAACAAGTCTTTCTAGATATACGGTGTATATTCATTTTATGTTTGCTAGTAGTTACAGCTAGGCTTCTGCCATATTGATTTTTGACTGCCTGTGACTTTCCATTTTAAATAATCAAGATCAACATCTTGATCATCCAGAAACAAAAGCCTAAAGAAAGACAGGAATGAGCATTTCTACCATTGTCAGTTTAAAGAAAGTAGGAGAGGGTGTAATATCAGCTGTGTAGTCAGGAACTGGTAATGCACAGTAGAAAGGAAAACACCACCATTTTTCCAATAGTCCTTTTACAAATTGGCTGTCTAATGTCCACATGGGCTCTAAGTGTTTTTACGCATCTGAGCGCTGACCAGAAAAAACTAAAATGTGTGCAGGTGAAGAAAAAACAAACAAAAAACCCCAATGTAATTAATCACTTTAAAATCATTATCATTAACATTATTTAGTGTTTTAGAACCAATTGAATCTTTAGGTCAACCCTTCAACTTCTTTTTTTTGGACGAAAAGCCAAAAGATTTGTGTTGGTTTTTTTTTTTTTTTTTTAAACAATTTTGGCAGCATCACTAGTAAGTTAACTATATTTGTTTACAATCAGCCAAGTCAAACATACACTGAAATTTCGTTTCATATTAATGAACCCGAACCGCTCTACATTTTCCTTTGCAGAAAGTGAGTGCACAATCTGAGTTGTGAGCTCATGAGATATGGAGAAGGGGTGGGGCTTCCAGACACAGGGCTTTCCTCATTTGATTAGGAACAAAAAGACTGCTATTTTGTTCTATGTTTGAATGATAACTCAGTGTAACTAGTGTTAAAGTGGGGCGCTCCTACACAAAAGGTGTAAAGGTTGGCAAGTCTGGTAATATTATGTAACTGGAGTAAACATCACTAGCTCTCATGGCAGTGTAACATCATGTAGAGACAACTCATTCACTGTCATACAAGCCTAGTTCCAGCTAAACATTAGTGCTAAATAATACATTTGCATACTGTAGATATATAGGACATATTGTAGGACAAATTACACACAGTGCAAAAATAACTTTAAAGGAGTGATCTATGGTGTCAGTCAGTGATGCTACAACTACCATTACCCATGATACCTTAAAGCATGTAGAATACCTAATGGCACCACATTTATCAAGCATACTGATAAAGTAGATCTTAACCTAAAAGTAATTAAATGTAAATTTAATTAGCTGTCCAATCCAAAAAAAATAAAAATAAAAAAATAAAAATACGAAGAATTCAAAATTGTTCTTGAAACTGGGGCGGGACAAAAAAAAAAAAATAAATAAAACAAAAAAAAACAAAACAAAAAAAAAAAACCGACAAGACAGACAGTGACAACTCTCAAGATAAAAGAACACCACCGCCAGTGAACAAAGGCTCACACTATGCAAGTGACAGGAAACCAAACTGGTTTTTGGAAGGATGATTAAGATTTGTGCAAGAGAAAAAGACAAGAGCCACCATGTACAGGCAGGCATAATCAGCTCAGACAACACTAAAGCAACCAAGGTCCTCTTATCACAACTGACACCTCCAGAAAAGCTGTATCTGAACTATAAAGCATAACTCACTATTAAACAGGATTTCAGAGTCACTGAACCATAACAATTGACAGCTACAAAGTGAAATTAACATTTACTGTCTGCCAAGTGCAGCTACATGGATTATTAAAGGATATCAATTTGAACACTGCTGAGTGCGTACATAGAGAAGTTTATCCATCAACTCTGCAGCATTGCTCTCCGAGGGGTCAAATAAACAGACACAGCACACTTTCGCTTTAGCTAGGTGATACTCCCATCCCCTTGCTCCCGCACATACTTTCGATTTTGACATCTGAGTAATCATCTTGTCCAACTAAGTATATCTGACATTTACTGAAAGGAAAAGATTTGCTGCAAAGCTTCTTGAACTGTTCTATATAGTTCCCTTCACAGAAGCCACTAACTTCCCCTTCCCTTCCACCAACTTAATCAATAATGACCGATGGTAAGAACAGGCATGTCCATTGAGCATGCCAATATATAGCAAAATAACAATATAAGCCAGATATACTTTCCATATCAAACACCCCAATTCGCACCTGGTTTGCATTCATTTATGAGTGATGTAAGAATAATAAGTGAGCAATTTATTAAACGTTTGGCAGCTACTACTACAGCTATTAGAATATTATTATGTTGTCAATCCATAAAAACAAAACTACTAGCTATACATGTCCAGTTTAAAAAAAAAAACCAAAAAAACACATGGACCCCAAGCTAATATTTCAGGCACGATGGCTCCAGATTTAAACCTAGAACATAGAGCTATTCAGTAGTGTACTGACACCTCACTCTCTGAATGCAAAAATAAATGACTATGCTGATCTGCACTTGCTCATTAGCACCAGTTAACTGAAGTATAGCGCTGGGTGTGAATGGCAGGTGAGAAGAATCCATCCTGTGGAGCTCTATTCTGGGCTCAGAGTGGCAGAGAGAGATATACATCAGGAGAATAAATATAAGAAGCTCTAACTACATGCTTTTGGAAAACGCTCTACCTAGTTACCAAGCACAACTGGGTATCACTGCAATTGATTTACCCATCCCTTTACTGATTTACCACTTTACATGTGGCATTAAGTGACAGAATGTCAAGAGCATGTTACATGTGTAATTTGGCCTTGGCTTGTACAATCTTGGGGAAATTAAAGATTTCACCTTCACTGGTATCAGATTTCAGGACTCAGAAATATAGGACCATGGAAAGGATGGTATGTGTACTCTGAATAATATTAAGATACGAGACTCTCCAAACAAGCAAAATATGTGACTGCAGAATGCTGAGTCTAGAGCCAGCACATTCTATACACAAGAACAAAACAACTCTTTTCAATTCAAAGCTAACAAAATCTTAAAAGAAAACATCAGCTCTGTTTTTTTTTTAAAACTTTGCCAATAAATTTCCTGATTCAACACAAGCCAAAATTGCAGTTGCCCAGATGAAACTGGCGAGTTGGGTTAAAGAATCCCGAAACCTGAAAACAAACAGTAGCTTCTAAAATGAGAGCAGGCTCGAAACAGAAACCTACCAAGGTCAAAGCTATGCTGTTAAAACAGCACAGCTGCTGTGCCCCCCTGCCACACCTGTGAGTGAGTACTGTTACCCTCCCAAAGCTCAGACCTCTGCTTCACTACAGCTACTACAAAATCAGGGTTTGGGGGGAGTTTCTATTTGCAGCTGTCCATCTGGTAATTGAGGGAACAATAGTAAATGTGTCTCCAAGAGTGTGCATGCAGGGTGGGTAGGAGGGGCCGTCCTTGAAAACACAGTTACAGCAGTCAGCTTCATGGACTCATGAAACTGTTTTCTACCCTTGTCCCAAAACATCCCTTAAACAAAGCAAACACACTCCTATAGAAAATAGGGCGGGCGGGCATGCGCAGCCACATTCCAGCTGGTCTTGCGGCATGTTCAATCCTGTCTTGGCCTCAATAGCTTGTCAGAAATTCCTAAAAAAAAAAAAAAAAAAAAAAAAAAGTCCTCTGCCTTTCCCAAATGCACACCCCCTTTCCATTCCCTCCATATCAAGTTCCCATGTCTTATCCACCACCCCCCAACACCACCACACACACACTGACTCAGTGTGAAGTTAATGACTCAGAGGCTCAGCCTGATGGTGAGTTTCAGTGACGCGCACCTTTTCCTGTAACAGCAAACTCGTACACCTGTGAACTGAGTTACTAATGAACACACCTGTGCAATCTGAACTGTGCTTACAGAAGTGCAGATCGATGTCATCTGATTTTTAATCTCAACAAGCAAGCAACGGGATTTATTATAAAACGCAGAGTGTTCATCACATCACTTCAAATAATTTTAATGGCGTTGAACTATGGCCTTAATTACAACTGGAAAGCAGTAATCCTTCCAAGCACAAATTTTATTCTCACAGCTAACAAGGTCTATTTAAAATGTACCCATTATTAGGGTACACATGAAACGCACATGCATCATAAACACACCCTCTGCCTAATGCAAAGGTTTTATCTTCAAAGGGTTTTCCTTCAAAGCACACCTTGAATACAGATAGTCAGTAGTTATAATCTAGGCCGTGCTGAGCACATCGCTTTTATTTTTGGCAACGGTACCTAAAAAGTTCTAAGTCTACTCCAGAGGAATAAGAAAATGCCATCCCCAGAATGGGCCTGACCCAAAACAAGGGAAAACTTTATGTAGGTTTTGCTGGGCAAGCAACCAAGCTGCTCAAGACAGCCATGTAAAATGATACAAAATCATCAGAACGATCTCTATTGGGATTCACCTACTGCAGCTAACAAATGAGCCAAATAAGGCTGCATTCCTCACACAGTACTGCTAGTTTTGCCATCAAAGAGACAAAATTCCTGTCAAATGCCAACTCAGAGATCAGCAACTAAGTAACAAAGAACCACTGAATTTGCTATGAGGAAAAACAGACAAATCTCACTGACATACTAAAATCTTGGTTATAACAGATGGCAGCAACATCCTAAAGTAACATCGCACCAAAATAATTTAACACACCTAAGCATGTCTGCTAATGGGACACTCGATATACATTATACTGCTAATCCACTTAATAGCCAAACTCTATAAACCTATACCAGTCAAGCACACACCTAGATGAAACCCAGGACCAGGCCATGGCATAATGGCTGATGATAATGTAGCCTGAACCCGTAGCCACATGCTGACTTGAATGATTAAGTATGTGCAAGTGGACCTCATTGCATACCACTGAGCAGATGTACAAGCCAGTGAACAGGGATGCTCTGCAGGAACAACATTTCAACTGACAGTTGTCAACTTCTACACTGCAGTAGCAAACTAGAGAAAAAAAAAATTAGATGAAAGAATAGTGCTGTCTTTACGCACAAGGCATTGTCACAGTGAACCAAATGGAGAAAAAAAAAAACTGCCTACTGACCACATTTTTTTCCAGAACCACAAAAATACCAGCGACATCTAACATCAAGATTGAACGTGGAACATTTTTCAAAAAGTATAAACATTGGTAGCCACCTCAGATCTGATCAAATTCCAAAGGGAAAAAAATGTGAAACAGACAAGCGAAGGCTTGATTGAACACTGGACGTGTGCAGTGACCCACAGGCAGTGAAAGAGGTCTTTGAATGGACAGTTTGAAGTTGTAGCTTGGAAAGTGACAGTGCATGTGGCTAGAAGACAGAAAAAGACTAAATGCAGTTTTAGTGGTACTACTGATGGGAAAATTTGTTTACACCCAAAATTATACTATAGTCACTCCTCCATTATAGAAGTCAACACTGCTGTGTAGAGGACTGCCAACCTTTTACGCACAAAAACTCCTCAGAAAATGGCCACCATGGCAGTACTGCCGAGACACTTTCATATTCAGGTGAAAGTGAAAAGCCAATCCTTCAGTTTTGGGCCGAGTCCAAATTAATGTATCTGAACTTTGGACTGAATGCATATCCAACTCTTGGCCGTGATTGGGACTACACATTCAGAGATCATATTTGGTCATTTCAACAAACAAACTCTTAAAACGGTCATGTGAAACCTTTAGTGTGATCAATCAGGAAATCCACTCGATCTCAAATGTCTTCTTACTGGGCATGTGATGGTCTTCAGAAAGTGAGACATTATTTTACAAACAAGATATGAATAGTTTATGAGTAAGAATGAGCTTATTCATATCAGGAGGAAAACATGATGAATCAGCTCCCTTAATCAAAAATATAAAAATAAAAAAAAAAGTAAAGGCTGTCGCTCCTAGTCGTTTTACAGCATGATATTTCTGAGCATTTTGGAGCAGAAACCTAGTTTGGAGAGACCACAAACAGAGGCAAGGAGGTTACCGTGTGTTTTAAAACTGCTCCACAAGCCCTTCCGTGTTGGCCGGACACACCCTTGTAACCGTAAACCCGGTTATTACACCGTTAAGAAAGCGACACGTCTCAAAAAAGTGCACTCGGGCTGCTTTTACAGCCTCACGAACTTGGTAAAAGTAGATCCTTTTCTTTAAAATGGACTGAGTTTAAAAAATAATAATACAAGGAGTATGAACATGCATTTCCCCTTTGCGCTACCACAGGTCAAGGTAGACACACCTGCAGGGGGAAACGGGAAATATCCCAAGCATTCCTACCTTTTAAAGTAGAAACTCGGCTTGGTTCACACAGATGACTCAGGGTGAATTAATCAGGCAAGTCAGAAGAGCCGTAAAATTACTAATCGTGCAGCTGAACTGTTGACTTTTAGACCCTGAAGCCCGCATTGTGTGTAAATGCAAAGCAAAACACAAAAAGCGGGCTACAAAGAAAACACCCAACCACGCATGTCCCTTCCCCCACATACACACACACTGAAGACCTATATTTTCAATTGGGTTAAGGTCAGGACTCTGTGGTGGCCAATTCATGTGTAAAAAT
>JAOTRR010000043.1:25387479-25397553 GCA_028570945.1 Gogo arcuatus | reverse complement strand
GTCTATTTATAGCAGTAGGTGATGCGGAAGTAATGAGGTGCAGGTGAGAGTGATTACTCAGAACTCCGGTGATTCTGCGCGTCGAGCGGCAGCCATGTTGGAAGGCCACTGTGCATTATGGGAGTTGGAGTTCTGGGCAGGGGCTGACATGACACTGTCTAATAGCCGTTCTCTATAATTGCCAGTTATGAGTCCACTTTCTGTCAAGTCCAACAAATCCAGTGTTGATTAATTCACAATATCATTGTGACAGCTGAGTACATCATGGTGTAATTCTGTGAACACAAATGGTTTGACAATGAGTCAGTTGTCCACAGAGCACGGAAATGTCACAATCCCTGTGTTTCCCATTATTTTGTATATCTTGTATCTGATTACTGTGATTGCAACATCAAACTGACACTTTTGTAACCCCCCTAACAATTCGCTGCCTTGCATAACAGTGCCACACCTTGCACTGCAACATCTATATATGGACAGTAGGCTGTATTTTATCTCATAAAGTCACACATTCCTGGAGGACGTTCACAGCCAGTGTGGGATCTGTAAAGGTATGAACAATTACAGTTGAGTATTCAGTTGTATGTTGCATTTTTTTTAAATAATAAACTCATTAGTACTGTTTATAGTGTATCATTTATGTCATTATTTCTGGATTACTTTAAAGCCTCTAGGATATCTTTGAATGCAGATGGGCAGAGTGAATTACAATTTCTGTTACTAACTGTAAATGTAACTACAAATATCTTTAGTGAATAGAAGAGATAGCATTTAAAAAATCAGGCACCAAAGAAAGTAAAAATATATACAGTACACTATATTTTCATTATTAGCCTTACGTATTAGTAAAAATTCCTATTGCTAGGTTTTGGTAATTAATGAATGAGGGGTGGAAAGATTTTTCTATGATATACAAATGCATGCTAAATATGGCATGGAGTTAATATTAAGGACAGTTTCAAATTAAAACATGTTGGTAAATATATTGGTATATGTGTTGGTAAATTGATGCACCTTCTGATGCAAAGTGTATGGTAATAGTTATACAAGAGAGACCACTGGAAAGTTATATATTATTTCAACAGACAACAGAATATACATTAACATTATATATGTATCACTGAGTCTAACAGACTTGAGACACTTACGTCAGTGGCTAGATGAAAGAAAAGGCTTTCTTCAGGCTCACCTTAAAAATAGTTTGTTGACATGGAGGTGGTGTCTAATTGTATATTTGGAAACAGGAATCACAAATTGCTGTCGACTGTCAAAGTTTAGCCATTGCCTAATTTATAAAGGTTACTGCAAATTTGTCTCATTTCATTTGTGTCATATCTTTTCGATTTTGATAAATAACTAAGGAAATCTCTTTCCTCATGTTTAGACCCCAAAAACAGGAAGTCATGATTACCACTGAGTTGAAGAGTTCCTAGACAGTCAGATGAACATAAAAAATAAATTACAAACGGTAACATGGTATACACACAAAATTTAAAAATAAATATAAAATATTGTTTATTTTTTAATTTTATTTTTGTGAATAAACACTGACATCATGTTTCTTATATAAGGAATATACTGAAACATGACTGCTATGCAGTAAGAAAATAATCTACTACATGTCAGGTATGCAGGCAACAGATGGACGTAAAAGCAGGAAAGAGAGTTTATTCAGACAGACAAGCAGACAAATCCTAAACGTTAGGCAAAGGCAGAGTCAAAGGCAGGCAAGGGATGAGGCACAAACAGGATATCAAATACTAAGACAAAGAGCAAAATCCAAAAGTCAAACAAAATCAAAGACCCAGGTAAACAGTACAGAATGCAAAGGCTTGGTGAAGTCAGAACAAAATGCAAGTGCTGTGAGAGTGCTTATACGAGTGCAGTGGCGATTGAGTCCAGGTGTGTGCAACCAGTAATCAGGTGACTGTGAACAGTGAGGTGTGTGCTCGGTGCTGTAGTCCATGGTGGCCATGTTTAGAGGTTGCTTTGAATCTTGAGAAATGGAGTCCTGAGTGCTTGCAGGTGCATACGTGACACTGCAATCTACGCTTTGTATCAGACTTCATAACCCTGCCCATAGTGAATATTTTCCAATAATAAAATGTCCTGAAGTGTTTATTACTCTTATACTACAGCAATGTGCTAATATTGAATTTTTTATCATTATGTGATAAAAATTTTGTCATCTATATTTGTTTTAATGTTATGGAACATCCATGACACAAGTTAGTTCCTGTTATCACTTAGAATATAGCAGCTATAAACAGTCATTCCATCACCAACTTCTTTATTTTTTCTCTCTTGATATTAATAAAACAAAAAAAAATGCAGCTTGTCATGTTACCTAGAAACCGCAACACCCCCCATACAGAAGACTTGTGGACTAGCAGAAAAACTAAAGTTACAGCTTTAACTCTGGCTCTTACAATGACTTTCAATAAAAATTTCTTCTTACTGAAAATATTTACACACATTTTTAAAATCAGTTTATGTGGAGCATCTACCATAAAAATCACTGTATATGTTGTTACTATAGAAACAATTACCTATTAGAAGGAGTGGATTAAACAGAATTGATTGGTGCTGTGGAATAAACAGGTATACCAAATGGTTGTACCTTAAAATCCCATGTTACTGAGTGTATAGCATGATGCATTTGATCATTTTTCTTTGTTTTCCAATAAGAATATTGAAAAATTATTTCAGAGCTAAGCACAGATTTGCTAATGAAATTCAAAAGCACCAACATAAAGTGATATGCTTTCTTGTAGGTCAGCTGAAGATGAGATCATCGGTGTGTGTTGTTGCTCTGGTGGTTCTGGTTCTGCCTGGTGTGCAGACATTTGTGCCAGTAGGTAGTGGCAACACGCATGTGACCATCACTGGCAATGCTGTGATGAAAAAGATCTATGAAGTATGTGAGGCGGTGGCTGAGTCAGAAGGAAGATCATTCAAACCGACAGTGAGTACGCTTCTGAATAAACATTTTATTCTCTCATTAGTAATTCATGGGTTAAGCTCTGAGTGAGCAACTTTTTCATCTCCTTTTCCCTTGTCTTCTATGTCGTAGGGTTCCTCTGCAGAGGAACTGCTGCGTGCATGTTTGGGTACAGACACTGGTCAGGTGTCAGGTGCCAAGTTCCATGAAGCCCTGAATCAGATTTACATGCAGAATGGACTGGTGGATCGTGACTATGTGTCCAGTAATCCGCATCACTTCAACAGTGAGGCTTTTAAGGATGGACATTCTCTGATCCGCAAGGGTGTTGCCTCAGTCAAAGCTAACATTCGTAGAGATAACTTACAGGCTGCTCGGGAAACATTGGGAAGAGTCTTACACACTTTACAGGTGAGAGAATGCCTCTGATAAACAGTTTTAACTAAATTAAATGTAAGCATATCACTTCAGTTTGCTTTCATTGTAAAACAGAATGCTGTAATATTACAACTGAATTGTAGACTAATGTCCAGACATGTCTTTCAGGACTTTTACAGCCACACTAACTGGGTGGAGCTGGGTAACAAGAACACATATATCAACCTCATTAAACCAGATCTCACCATCGACAACGTTGCAGGTAAATGTTGTGTGACAACACTTTCAAATTCCCCTTTGCAATGAGTCGTAGCAAATAAGTTATTTTAAATGAGTTCAATGAGAAATAATTAGTACTAAAATGATTTTCCCATGAAACCATTTGCATTATGAGTTTAACAAATTAATAAATAAAGGAACAAACAAACAAACATAAAAACAAACATCAAGCAGATATTATACTATGCTACAAGTTTCAAGTCAACTTAAAAAAAAAACCCTTTTTGTAAATTTGGATTGTTTATTGCAAATACAGTAGGTTTCACACAAGTGTAACATTTTACTACATGATCTACATTTTATTCAGTGTTTAACAAGTGTCTGGATTCCTGTAGAAAAAAAATTAAAGTCTAATTTATGTCATAGTTTTATGGTTTTCATTTGATTCACTCTTATAATTCTGTTACTAATTTCTCATATTTCTCTTATCCATAGATCACTCCACTTCTAATCAAATACAGAATTTATTTTAAAGTACTTTCACTTGCCTACGAGGTTTTTAATAGCTTTGTTAACAAGTACATTTCAGACCTGCTCACCGTGTATAAAGCAAGCAAGACACTCAGGCTGTCAAAAGCTGGTCTTTTAGTCATTTCCAGAATTAAAACTAGTGGAACACACTGTCTGTTGACCTAAGACCGTCCACAACTGTGTCCTCTTTTTAAAAAATAAGATTAAGACATTTTTTTTTTACTCAGCTCTTTGGTTAGCTAACTCAGCCTTGTAGTATGTTTTTTTTTTTTAATCTAATCTGTTCTTTCACCTATTTTTGTTTAATTTTATTTGTATTTTTGTGTTTTAAGATTGCTTTTATATTTTGTCCTTCCTCATCCTTTTTTTTTTGTAAATATATCTTTATTTTTTCTTTACTGACTGTCTTTACCACTTCTTCTTTATGACCAACATTACACTCACCATGAAATATTTTTCCATTTATTGTACTAATGTGTGTGTGTGCGTGTGTGTGTGTGTGTAGATGTGGACACTCCAACCTGCAGTGACTGTGCCAGTGGTACTTGTTCAAACTCCCTGCTGCCCTCCATTTTAAAAGAGAGGAAACTCACATCAGGATACATGGGCCTATTTTCTCCCAACAAACCTCAAGGTGTGAATTAACATATGCAGCGTTCTACACTTCACAGAGCAGTTTGTATTTTTAGTGCCCTTTGTTGCCTGTAAAGTGAATTGCAATTAAAACACCAAAAAGTCTCACTTTACTCCCAAATGAGAGAATAAAAGAAGGCTGAAACAATGAAACTATCCAGATCAATTGCATGACAATGCTACTAATCACAGTGTTTCTAAGATGCCTTTGATATTATGCTATAGGTCTAGAGACATATAAACTTTCCAAACTGCACCTTCATTGACAAAAAGTGACAAAGCCTACAAATATAAATACATATGATCATTAGAATGACAAACCAACCCCGAGTATTCATTTTTTCATTTCTCTTTTTTGTATTTACTTTAGGTAAATGCAGTCATGGTGGAAATGATGATCTCAGCAGTACCCAAAATCCTCGTGGTGGGATCAGCAAAGATGAGCGTCATGCCCATAATGCAGTCCTACACGACACCGCAGTCGCACTGGCAGTAGATGCTACTGCTGAGCTCCTGGAGGATATTCGTGGAGCTGCTGGCAATAAAGCTTTTCTCCGGTAGGAGACAGGATTGAGTGCTAGAGGATGTAAGCAACATGTGCAACTTGTCATTTTTAACATGCTCTCTTTCTCTATCTTTTTATCTCTCCTGCATTTCTGTCTCAGGATGATGGGCATTGCTCGTACTGCGGTCTTATGCTTTGTAATTGACACGACAGGCAGCATGGCTGACGACATCGCTGAAGCTAAGAGAGTTGCATACCAAATTATTGACAATAAGAAAGGGACACAGGACGAACCTTCAGAGTACATATTGGTCCCATTTAATGATCCAAGTAAGTGAATGCCCAAGTCCTCTTTTCCACTTATGTATATTCTCCCATATTCATCACTATGACAATCATTATCCTTGCACAGCACTTCTCAACTCCAGTACTAGAGTTCAGTTTTCTTTACTCCCAGAACACCTAATCCAACAAATTTATTCATCTTTAGTAACACAGACATGATGGATCTGGAGCCTGTCCTGGGAGCACTGGGTGTGAGGCAGGAAGACATCCAAACACATATACTGTATTTACACAAGGGGCAATTTAGCCTGTCCACTTACCATCATGTTTTTGGGAAGGAAACCCATACAGATACAGGAAAAACATGTACAACTGTGTACAGTACCAGATAGCCTATCAGGCTCTGGAATGGACTGAGAATTGCACCAACCCTGACCTGAATTATGGTCTTCATAATTATATTACATTAACCCATTTGGCTGATGTTTTTAATCGAAAACAGCTTACAATTGTGAAACTAAGCATGTTGCACCCAACTGGAACACCTTATTAGTGGTGGGAACTGAACTCACAACCTTCCAAACAGTAGCCCAGAGTCTTAACTGCTGAGCCACCTCTTCAATTAACTCATGAGATGGGTCAGGTGTTTGGAGAGTAGGGAACACTCAAACTGGTGCATAGCCCTACAGTATTGAATTGTGCATGCTTTGTTTCACTTTGTGTTCATTTCAGGCTTTGGGCCACTTATAAGGACAACAAACCCAGACAAGATGAAGACTGAGATTTCAAAACTCGGTGCAAATGGTGGTGGCGATGAACCAGAAATGTGTTTGTCAGGACTGCAGGTATAACCTGCCTGCAGACACTGAAATACTGAGAATCCTGCATAGACTAAATAACAATTGAGTTTACATAGTTTGAAATAATGCATTTGTGTTTCTGTCTCTCTCAGCTGGCTCTGACTGGAGCTCCTGCCTCCTCTTACATTTATGTTTTTACTGACGCCACTGCAAAAGACAAGCACTTAGAAAGAACCATCATCGCCCTCATCCGCAGCACCAAGTCTACAGTAAACACTCAGTCTTTAGAGTTCACATGATCATTGGATTAAATATTTTTTAATTAAAAAAGTATTTTTATAGAAAATGTTTAAATATTATAAAACATTAAATTATATTTATTGTAAGCGTGTTTATTGTTAGTACCACCAGTATGATGTTGCACCTTTTTAACTACTACTGCTCTTATAACCTGTGCCATTCTACTCTTTTTCTCTTATACTCAGGTCTCATTCTTCATGACAAACGCCTTGAGATCAGCAAGATCTTTGCACCTGCAAGGACGCTCAGGTTTCCAGGTGTATTATGACTTGGCTTTGGCCTCTGGAGGTCAAGCTATAGCGGTCAGTAAAGCCAACCTGCCCAGTGCAACTGGCATCATCTTAGACACCTCTACGTCTGCTTTGGTAAGAAATCTAATTTATGTTGAAACAGGAATGCATAAACATATTCGGAACATAAATGGCCCCACTCTTGCTTTATAATATTGTATATGTATGTATGTATGTATATACAACCCCGATTCCAAAAAAGTTGGGACACTGTGTAAAGCATAAATAAAAACAGAATGCAATTATTTGCAAAACCCTTTTCAACCTATATTCAACTGAATACAATATAAAGACAAGATATTTAATGTTCAAACTGATGAACTTTATTGTTTTTTGTAAGTACACTTATTCTGAATTTGATGCCTGCAACATGTTCCAAAAAAGTTGGGACAGAGGCAACCAAAATGCTCTAAAAACACCTGTTTGGAACATTCTACTGGTAAACAGGTTCGTTGGTAACAGGTGATAGTTTCATGATTGGGTATGAAAGGGGCATCCTCCAAAGGCTCAGCCGTTCACAAGCAAGGATAGGGCGAGGTTCACGACTATAAGAACAACGTATCGCAATGTACAATTGCAAAGAATTTAGGGATTTGCAGATCATTGCATTCTGTTTTTATTTACATTTTACACAGGGTCCAAACGTTTTTGGAATTGGGGATGTATATGTACAGTATCAGTCAATAGTTTGGACACAGTTACTCTTTCATAGAAATGAGTAAGTGTGTCTAAACTTTTGACTGGTACTGTATATGTATATATAGGCTCCTTGTATGCAAGGAATCTTTTATTATGTGCATTAGGTGCAGACGTAGTGTCAGCATGTGTGCAATCAGTAAACAGGAGACTGTGAGCGGTGAAGTGTAGGATGGGTGTTGTAGTCCATGGCGGCTATGTTTGAAGGCCGCTGTGAATGCTGAGAAGTGGAGACTAGAGTGCCCACTGGTGCAGACGTGACACATAATTGTAAAACAAACCTAGTGAGCTCACAGGAGTAGGGAAGGAGTAGGACTTTAAAGAAACATGCTTTACAATTTGTTTGGTAATATCTGAGGCAGTCCTGGTACCTCCCATCAGTTTACCACTTGATGATTTACCATCCTTACCTTGTGTCCTCACCATCTAACATAATTTTATTTATTTTGTACTGTTACCTGAAAACCATAAACAGTGCATGTATTGTTAGCCTGGTCTGAAATAAGTTTCCTTGCCTTCTGTGTTTCAACCGTCTGGTTTAGCCAGCAGATGTGCATTATTAGCTCAGGGCCAGGCCGAGCAAGAATAATGAGGAAATTTTCTATCTGTTACTTGTCTATCTCAGGTCACAATCCTGCAGCAAGTCAGGAACCCAGGTCGTGTGGAGAATTTCCCCTTCCTATTAGATATGTCGTTGTCCACTGTTACTGCCTATTTGACAGGAAATAACCTCAGGTTCACTCTGCATAGCCCATCAGGTGAGTCCAATGTACCATTGGATTTGTACTACACAGTTTTGAAATGTTATAGTAACTGAAGTGTAAATCAAATTTACTATAACAACACCATTGATAAACGGTGCTTAATAGGTGTGTCTCAGCCTCACACTGAAAATAAAGGGCCTTTCGCTACAATCGAGACTGTGGGGAACCTGTGGCGGCTTCACTTCAACAATTTAATTGAAACAGGCCTGTGGCACATCAGCATGGAATCCACAGATCCCTACACTCTCAAAGTGACAGGTGAGCCAGTCTGATCATTTTGTACACTATTCTGGTGACAACATTCAGGATCTTGAAGGCTGCAATCTGACTAGTTCTCCAAAATTCCGTGTGCTGGTTTCCAGCAGGAAAGCACATTTTTGAACATAGGGACAGTAATTATTTCTTGTAATATATAACAGAATCTCATCTTTAAAAACTATTTAAGAGTCTTCTGTGAAGAACTTAGTGGCAGGCACACAAGATAATCCTGCGTGTTTGCCAGCAGGCTGTGGAAAAAAGTCAGCCATATGGTTGGTCATCTCCAGTGTGAGTCAGATTGACTCTTTTGTCAAATTAGGCAGTTCTTGGCCATATTTACTGACAAAAGACACTCCAGCTGGAGATGTGATTTGTGAGATTTCCAGTGAGCTTTGTCATACATTTGCTACAGGAAATGGAGTACAAAATGAGTTAATAATCTGCGAATTTCTTTATCAGGTTAAAACAAAACAGAGGTAGGGCTGGGCAATACGACAATATAATTTCATTATCATGATAAATTGTGTCACAACATGTCACACTTCTGAGATACATGGCATCAGAATATCTTTTTTAAATAACTTTTTAATGCTTTTTAAATAACAGCTTCAAAATATAATAACTGTAATTGTAAGCGAACGTACGTGCATAATGCAGAAATGTCTTCAAGTATCAGGATATGATAATTTTGTCATATTGCCAGTTAGTCATTTAAGATGTAACAAAGAGCAGAAATAAGAATAACTGATAACACTGGCTAAAGGGATGGTTTTTTTGTTTGTTTCAGGTCAAAGTGCAACAACTTTCATTTACAACTTCGTGGAGGAATTTGGCGGACCCCACTCGGGATTTGCTATTATTGATGGTCGCCCACAGAAAGGTTGGAGTAGTCATTACATTTCATTTGACACTTATTTTCATCCAACTTAGCCAAGCATTAAATTAAATGCCACAGAACCTTCCACCAACTGACCAGAAGCAAGTGCACAATAATTGTATGAATTACAATTATTATAATATAATGGCACACACACATTCACACCTGTTTAGCACAGGCAATCATTCTGCTGGCATGGTTTTGGGAGGTGGGAGGAAATCAGAGAACCTGGAGGAAACCCATGCAGACAAGAAGAGAACTCTACACTACCATGCTACTGAAACAAAACATATAAACTTCAGATTTTCTAATTTATAGCCATAAACTAATCAGTAATGGTGACACACTGAAAAGTAACTGTTGAATTCATGAATTCAGACATGTTAGTTGCTTATCCTGACCTTTGTAAGCAAACCATTTTAAATAACTGGACCTTACCAAATTTTAGTTGAATACCCCTGGTTTATACATATTCATTATTGGGCTTGGTGGACAAACACACACACAGGTGCATCTCAAAAAATTAGAATATCGTGAAAAACTTCAATATTTTCCATCAGTTATTTAAGAAAGTGAAAATTTTATATATTCTAGACT
>JAOTRR010000043.1:25356580-25366698 GCA_028570945.1 Gogo arcuatus | reverse complement strand
GACCCTTCAGGCCCAAGGCTGCTTCTCTAACCTTCAGGCCATGGCTGCCCCTGAAAAAAAGCAGCCTGTGGCCCACCTGTACACATTGGAACAAAATATTGTTTCCCATAATGACTGTTAAAAAAAACATTGACGGCATGGCTCCATGCCCTTCCATTCTAGAGAAATGAAGCCAAAATTCTTCCTCAATGTTGTCAAATTTGGAGCCAGAGTTTGCAAGTAGGGACAAGAGTCAAAGTCGGGAGCAGCTATTCATTCACGAGAAAAGTGACATGGGGGGGGAAAAAAAAAAAAAAGGCTACTTTGTCATTGAAACACATGGGAATGGGCAGTGCTACACATTGTACTGCAGCCAGCCAGCAGAGGCACTAGACCTGTGGTTGCTTCAGTTTTTAGTGACATTACACTGTCCATGTTTTTTAAATACAGTCATTGGTTTCCCCAGTACCATGGTGCCTCACATAACAACAGTGTCAGAGTACACGAATCTACATAAAGTGCAAAGAATACAATAAAAACACATGGCAGTGCATTTCAACAGTGGTGAGTGAAAAATTGTCTGTAAACTATTGACTAATAACAGCAGTCAACTATAGTAGCAGTGAAAAGAGTCATAATAGTGAAAGTGTCCAACAGCAGCAATTATAAAGTACAGGCATGTAGTGATGGTTGTACAGTGGTAGCTGTTGATATGTTTTGATTAGACCAGGTGTGGTGTCAGGTATTCTGACTGCTTCAGGGAAGAATCTGGTGTACAGCCTGATGGTGGTAGCATGGATGCTCTGGTACCTTCTGCCAGTCCATGGGAGGGTGAGAGGGGTCGTTTACAATGCTGGTGGTTTTGCGGATGCATCGCTTGTTGAATGAGATGTCAGTGGGGCCTAGGGGCAATTTAGAGTAGCCTATCCAGCTACCAGCATGCTTTTGGGATGTGAGAAGAACCTGGAGAGAGACAGAGAGAACACATGAAACTCCACAAAGAGAGTAGTCAGAGCTCCGGAACCAACCAGGAACCCCTGGAGCTGTGAGACAGCGGCGCTACCCACTGTACCACTGTGGCCATGGCATTTAATAGGAGAAAAATTTCAACAGTCTCAAACATCAGGGATAATAGTCAGGCATCACTTTTAGCTCCTCCAGCATTGTTCAGTGTCAGATGAAAAATCAGTAACAGAGTATTTCTCTATCAGAAAGAGTTCCACGGCTTTTTTTAGAAGCTACTTATTCAAAGAACCCTAACCCGTTTTTTGTCTTCATCACTAGGTTTACTATGATTGTTGTGACCTTTTTGCATTTCAACCATCATCGCATAGGTGTGGAAAACGCTCGGATTCTTAAACAGGAGAGAAGTGCAGAGGAGAGCTGGAAAAGCTGCGGAGTTGAGAAGGCTGTTGAACTTTCTGGAATGATGGAATCAGAGCCTGTGTCCAGTCCGGTTAATGCTGCAGAGGTGAGCAGTATGCATGGTGATTGTTCATTTGGGCCAAACATTAACTAAGAGTCAGCTTTTGTGTCCTGAAAGCACCATTTTTAAAATCAGTGTTTGTATTTATGGTTACGGGAGATTTCGTTACTTTTTTATGTTGTGCTGCTCTATACAGCATGAGGTTCAAGAGGAAGGCAAGCTGGACTGCATGTTGAAATCCGAGTCTGTTCATACTGCCACTGCTACTGAGCTACAAGATGAGTGGAAACTGAGTACTGACGGTATGGATTAAGATATGCTTATCCAAGAAAAATATCATGTGGGAGTTCATAGCACTTACTTACTACATCTCTTTCCTATTGGTTTCACTTTAGTTACTGAACAATTCACAATAGTTACTTAATAATTCACAGTAGGTACTGAATAATTTGTAGCAGTTACTCAATAATATGCTTTAAAATGAATAACCGAAGAATTAGGGGTTAACTTAAGCAAAAGTTTAGCTATGACAATAAATAACTCCTGCAGTAATAGCAGCGGGAGTGTTATGTTTCTGAGAAATTCAGTTCTGATCAGTGCTCAGGACCTTTGTGTGTATTATTATACATGCTACCATCTTAATAGAGGTTATGTTGTCTGAGTATACGCTTACAATATTAAATATTTCATCGTTAAACATAAACTCTTCTTTCTTAGTGGTCACGCATTCAAATGATTCTCAACATACAAAATGAATTTTATAGATGATGGCGATAACACACATGCAGTGATTATACTGCCCCAAGAGGCAGCAATCAATTTCAGCTCTTCAGGGGTCTCATCTGTGTAGAACCTCAATATTTTCACCATGTTTATTTTTTTTATTTATTTATTTTTTCCCAGTAACAGAAGGCTCTGACAACTCTGCTCATACTAAGACGTACAGTGAGCAGGAGCTACAGCAGATTCAGAATGACTGGAGCTCCGGGTTGGATCAAGCCCCTGAACCTGAGCAAGACATGGACCATATCCAGGGTCTACTCTATAGAACTCGCTACAACATGGAGGACTTGGGAAGCTATAGCAACCAGGAGCTGGATATGGGAGGGATGAATGGCCTAGCAGAGCCTCCTCAGAGAGCCGGAGAGGTTTTGGGATTCGGGGTGCTAGCAGGATCTTTGCAGACTGACCTGGGCACATCTGAGGAATGCAGAAGACAACTCAAAAATAAACGAGGTAACAAAGGCTCGCCAATGTTACACAACACTTCAGATACCGGTGACATGGACTGTTTGCTTATTAATGAGGAGGGCTACTTGCAGGATGTAAGCGGTCTCTCTCAGGCTCCAGGTTCACATGCTGGAGACTCACAGGGACACCCAATATACAATAGAGATACAGTTAATAATAGTACTGATTGCTTTTACAGTGGAAATGCATTCAGCCAGCCACTAGAGCTGAATAATGGATCTGCAGGAATGGTGGGAGACAGAGAGGACCGGGATCATGCTTGCTCACAGTGTATGATCAGTTTCCCAGACCAGGTTTCCCTTAAAGCGCACTTGAATGGTCACCGTCATCGCAACATCACCACTTCCTATGTCTGCAACCAGTGTGGGAAGAAGTTCCCTCAAGCCTGCAACCTGAAGGTCCACCAACGTGTGCACCAGAGGGAGGGTCTGCACCTGTGCAGCCACTGCGGGAAAGGCTACACGTCCTTCAGTGACCTGCGGCGACACCGATGCAGCCAGGCTGGAGACAAGCCCTACAGCTGCTCGCTGTGTGGGAACAAGTTCAGCCGCCTGTGGAACCTTAAGCTGCACCGGCGCATCCACACACAGGAGAAACCGCATCGATGCAGCATGTGTGACAAGAGCTTCACCCGGGCGGATATCTTGAAGGTCCACCAGCGCACCCACACTGGAGAGAGACCGTATTCGTGCAGGGTCTGTGGACTCACCTTTAAACGCCTCGACCATCTCAGATCACACCAGCGCAAACACGGAGCCAATCTGAATAACCACCAGAACTAGCTGTCTGTAGAATCATGAAATCTATACAGCATGACTTTTATTTTTTAATAGGTAATTAATTTTTTAATTTACAGAATTGTACATTTAGTCCAAACACTGCATCTCGGTGAAGTTTGCAGTGGAAGAAGGAGCAGATTAGTGTTTTAATGAGCAGGTTAGTGTATTAAAAGAGCAGACTTATAAAGCAGAAATGATGCACTATGGACTACACAAAGCTCTCCAGTGGTTTTTTTTTTTTTTTTTTTAAGTCTTATTTATTACAGTTGATTTTGCAATTTTCATAATTTTATTTGCTCCAAAAATATTTACTGCAGGTTTTAGTGGGTTTTTTGTAATTATCGTGGTGTTTTTGTGAATCCTAAAGTTAGATATGACAAAAATAGTTTCCAGTAGGCTTCTATAGGGCATAGAGCAAGACAGCAAAATTGGTTTTAGAAACTGCCAGGGGTGGACAAATCACAAATTCATTAGCTCACTCACTGGCCAAGTTGCCTGGAAAGCTAATTGACTAGCCTAAAAAGTTAGCTACCTTCATGTAACAATATATGACTAGCTGGTTAGTTAGTTAAGTGCATTAATACAGACTAAGGAAAATGAGCGATAAGGCTTTATGATAATTATCCCTTTCTAACAAAGTTTCTGAGGTAACATTTCCTATTTGCAGCATGTTGTTGGCCAGCTATGAACTTAATCCACCTAGCAAAAATCATCCCGCCATCAACAAGGTTGTGCCTCAGCCGATGTGTGCAGTGAAGCAGGAAGCAGTAGGATTTGGAAAATACAGCTAGTGCTATAGTAACTGCATCAAGGTACATAACACCACTCTGAAGCACATTACATTTAAACATACACATAAAATGAAAACTTAAACGAAAAGCCTGGATTTAAATTCTTTTGTCCCAGGTAGCCATTCAAGTGATTTGTCCACCCCTGCTATTTTCTAATTACTGTATATAGTAAGATGTGATATAAAACACAATGACCCTCATTTACGAAATGAAAATACGACAGAAAACTGGGTGTACGGTCATTTCCATGCAAAGCTCAGAATTTATCAATGTGGATAAATCGAGCAGAGGCTACGATCAAATCTCACGTCAAGTCTCAGCTCGTGTACGCAAGTTTTCCACTTTACTTAGTTTAAGGCAATCGGGTTGCATACGGTTTTTAAGTAAGGTTAACCTTTAGAATTTAGTGTTTTTAGGCTTCTGGTGACATAATTACAAATAAAATTAAGCAATTAAAAGCAATGGGCAGGCTAACTGATTTGCATTGTGGCAGGTTAGATGTTTATTCAGTCACCTACTTAAACAAGAGCTTTGTCAGTCACCAAACCTTGGCAATGGCAGATCTGACTCTGTTAGAAGACCTCTACACGTCTGTAAGATGCGAGAGGATTTTTCGGGAGCACAGGCATCTTTTAATGGAGAGTGATGAGTAGCTATTAATTCTGTTTCTTCTCACAAGGCATCCACGGTGGTGGTGTGGCAACACGGGGGCGGAGGACACACTCTCTGTCTCTTACAGCTCACGGTTGCCTGACTCTGTGGGGTGGCTCCAGGCCAGTTTGTCTAGCCAAAGGCTGAACACCACTGCTGCCTGGCTCTGATTGATTGGAAACATCATTAAAATGAGGAGATAAAGAAACTCCACAACCGGGAAATGTTTGGTGGCCAGTTTGAGATCTGACCATTTTTTCTTCATCTACATGTAAATATTTGCAATATAAGTTATTGTATTAGACTACTACAGTATATAGGCTATACATATCACAGATGTATAAATTAAATAGTCAAACATCAGCTGGAGTTCGATTGTTGGCGGCAACACTGTTTTTGTTTTTGTTTTTTGTTGGCGGCAACAGTGATTTCTTTCCATACTGCATTTTTCTGACTTCTTATGATGATGATACTTCTCAGGCTGCCCAATAGAAATAATTTGCTGAATTGGACCTGAGACGTTAGAGCTTCTGTTTCAAGGGAGGAGAAGTTTCTCTTCTTGGCCATATTACACCTCTCTATATCATAAAGTCTAGGGGCGCAGCCTCTAGAATATTTAGGGGCGTGATATATAAATAACGATGGTTTTCAGCCCCCACATTTTTCTACACCTGACCATTCTTACCCTGTGATTGGTGAGATGCAAACATTTTATGAATCACATGTGAGCCCTGTCGGTACAATGATTTCTGCACTCAGATCGCCACTGGTTTCTATGCTAGGTTGATAAATGAGGGCCATTGTTCTCATATCTTGTCTGGAGCTGTTTCATTTATTGGTTTTTCTTTTGAGTGTTGTAGATAGTGATATGTTTCTTACATATCTTTACCAAAACACATACAAACGCTTATACCTAAGGAGTTTTCTTTAATTCATATAAGAAATACCAAAAGGTTGCTATTGTATCTTTGACTTTTACAAGTAGATCTAAACACACCATTTGCCTTTTGGATGTTGGACAGCCACTGTAAGTTTGGGTTTATGTGTAGGCTATGCATGTTTGTTCAGCAGTGTTTTACTCCCAAAGTGTTTTGCATTGCAAAAAAATGGATTGAGAATTAATTTGTAATTTAAGTGTAATATTTGAAAATACTCGAGGTCAAGCTACAAGGCACATCATTGTTCTAAATTTTGTGAAATATGCTTAAATATTCATACACAACTCATTCAGCAACCTGAGAGCATGACATTTTTAATGCTTGCACTTGTACAAGACAATTTGAGCTTGAAAAGGGATATAGTCCTTTGCCCTGTAGAAGCCTATGGGAGATCATTTCTTGTGTTATTCAACTTTAAAAGCACAAAATCCCCCACAAAAATAATTGTAATTTTCCTTCAATGCCCTCTCGAATATTTTGCCAAGGTAGGTTGTGTCACGGTTTAAGGAAGTGAGTGTTAGGAATTTCTGTAAGTACAGTTTAATACTGCAGTGCCTCTGTAAATACTTTGTTTTGCAAACTGAGATGTGGTCTCTTATTTAATAGTTTTAACAATGAATGTTTCACTGAGTCATCTTTACGTACTTGGTTACTTTTATTTGATGTCTATTATTATTTCTATCAAATATATGCATTTTGATTTTTGGTTTGTTAAGATGGTATTTGTATTGATCTCCCCCAGTTATCTGTGGAGCAGCAGCTCACTGGTTCATTTTTACAAAATTAAAAAGACACGCCTTTCAAGTCATGTGAAGCTGATCGACAGGGGAGTCACTGTGGAGGGAAAAGTGTGTGTGTGCGCGCGTGCGTGCGTGCGTATCCATGCACGCACGCACGCACGCACACACACTCACTCTGGACTAAAACTTTTCAAGAGATGTGAAGGAAGCCCAAGACACTAGAGTTACACAGGGCTCTGTGTATGTTCAGTATGTATGTCTAAAAAAGTGAATATATGAATGAGTATTGAAACATAATACCCATCTTTAACAATGATTTATCTGAAAATTACAACTTGTATTTTCATGTTAATTAAAATACAAACAGTTGTGTAAGGTGTTGTATGATATAATTATACAAATGTGTGTGTGTGTGTATATATATATATATATATAATGTGTGTGTGTGTGTATGTATATATGTATGTGTATGTATATATATGTGTGTGTATGTGTATGTATGTATATATATATGTGTATATATATATATGTGTGTGTGTGTGTATATATATATATATATGTATATGTTATAACTTGCCAGTTTATTAGGTACACCTACCTTGTGACTACATACAGTCTATGGGACTGTAGTTCATCTGTTTCTGTACATAATATCTCACCCTTTTCTACTTTGGATATAATTCAGTACAAATACACAACATATCTTTTTGGACTTTTTTTTTTTTTTCTGAACAGATAGCAGAAGAATTTTTTTAAAGAAAGTTTCCAGAAATGTTCATAGAGCTATGTGACTGAGATTAGAGTGTGTATTTATATGTACAGTGTTTAGCAGATGACCTTGTCTAGAGTGATTTTAGTCTCCACCAAAAACACATCATGCTAGTTCAGTAGGTCATGGTTAAGAAGACAAACAAAACAAGTTTTTTTATACAGATTAACAAAGTGCTAATACAAGGGCTTGGTGAAGAGATTGACCTTTGATCTTTAATCTTCATTTGAAGACAGCCAGGAGACGTTCATATTACCACCAGGGTGCCAGGACAGAGAAGAGTCTTGATGTAGGTCTTCCTTCTACCTTGAGAGGGATCATGGTACACAGCCGGGTGTGATGGGTGACTTAAGGTAGGTTTAATTGTGATGTGTGCAGCTACAGGAAGCCAGTGGAAAGAGCATAGAAATGGGGGTGGTATAGGAGAACTTGGGGGAGGTTGAAAACAAGTCATGCAGCTACATTCTGGATCAGTAACAAAAAAAAGTCACCCGAGTGTGAGATTCTTCCTGTAATGTGAATGTGAGAAGTGTAATTTTATTACACGTTTTTATTTTTTACCTTTTCAGTTTTATATAATTACCTCTGCCAACTTTGTTGGAGGAGGTTATGCTTTCGCCTCTGTTTGTCTGTCTGTTCCCAATGTAACTCAAAAAGTAGTGAACAGATTTTGATGAAATTTTGAGGAAAGGGGAACCATGGGCCAAGGAACAATTGATTAGACTTTGATGCAAGTGTGGATTTGATATGTATGTGGATTCAGGATTTTTTTTGTCTGTTCTCGACGTAACTCAAAAAGTAATGAACAGATTTAGTATTATCCTAGGTTCAAGTGATTTGATGTTGATCCACATCCCAGATTAGTAAACATCTGGATATTCTAATATATGGCTTGGTGGTGGTATGCACTCTACGGAGTGCCCTTCTAGTTTTTTTGTAGACATTAAACAAAAGCATCAAATTCAGTTTTTCATAGCTTCTTTTTAAATGTAATGCTTTCCTGCTACAATAAATTGTGTACTTATGCATGTACATTATCATGTGCCATGGAAATAGTGTTGATATATTTTTTATTCCATCATCCACCCTTAGTATATTCATAAATACAATTAAAGTTTTCTTGCCATTGTGTTTAGCAGAACCTAAGAAATATGACAGATTACATTAATGGCATTTTAGCAGATGCTCTTATCCAGAGTGACGTACAACGTACCCAGAGCAGCCTGGGAGTGAGGTGCCTTGCTCAAGGGCACTTCCTACTGGTCTAGGGAATCAAACCAGCAACCTTTTGGTCTCAAAGCTGCTTCTCTAACCATTAGGCCATGGCTTTCCCCAATCTTCACCATTCATATAGCTACAACACGTTCTTGAATATGGATATATACTCATGTTTGTCCTACAGTAAACTGAGAAACATCTCTGAACTGTTACTCCCGGATATCCGTGAGGCAGAGTCTCCTGGGTAGCAGAGGACTTATCATACTCTGTCTAGGACTAGATCATACTCTCCATTCAACCTCCTTCAGTACAGACAGATCAAAACCTATCATAACCCTTGACTGCAGAGCAACAGATGGCCTAGAGTCAGTAACTTCATAAATAAATAAAAAAAGTGTACCTGTATTGCAAGTGAAACCTAAACAAAATCCTCAAGTGGCTGCTTTCTGTGTAGTAATACAGTATTTAGTATTTCCCGCAACGCGTTTCATATCAGTATTGTCCATGCGGGCCACTGTACAACTCGTGACGTCACGGAGGACAACAAGGTTTCCTTTTCACGTCGTTGCACCCAACCATGTCTATTAGCTAATTAGTCCGCGTAAATTCAACCGCGCTTCTGGTTGGTATGAGTTTTATTTCTGAAAGAGCTCGCAGAATCGACGCTGTTGTACAGGAAGCGTGGAGAGTTTAGCCGAGCAACTGAGCACAGTTAGCATGAGTACTGAGTTAGCTGGGAAAGCTAGTTATGCTAGGAGCTGATGAAACACGCAAGGTGTCAAAGAGAAAGCTCTCAGCTGAGGATGTAAAGATGGACACGGAGAAATTCAGTGCACTTTAGTGTACCACAGCAGATCAGTAAGAGCCGCCACTGAGCAATACGAGGAGTGTGTTTGTTTGTTTGTTTGTGTTACATCCTGAATCGTCTTGGAGGTCGGGCTTCATTCTCGCTGGCTTTGTGGAGGTGTATATGGGACGCAGCAGGATGTCGGATTCTCTCCTCCTGACGTTTCAGACTCAGCTCTCCGGGGTGATGGAGACCATCCTGAGATCAGCTCTTTGTGAAATCACCAGGCTGGTGGAGGGAAGCTTCCTAGAAGAGATCGGTCGCGGGAAACAAGAGGCAGAAGTTTTGAGACGAAGATTGCAAATCCTGGAAACTAAACTCGGTGAGAGAGAAAGAGTGAAGCGAGTGAGGTGTACAGACTGCGGCAGAACCGAACTCTCGAGGAAGGACACCGGTGTGAGAGACCCCAGGAGGCAAAGCGACGGTCAGTGAACCATCTGATCGACATGTTTTCTGCAGCTATTATACTGTTGATGTGTTGAATTCTTGAATCTGATTGGTCAGAAGGCGTTGGTTAATTTTCTATAACAGCATCTCGTACAGTAGTTCTGGCTTCAAGGCAAGACACAGGTTTCTGTTATTGCACTCGTTATGTTTTTGTTTGTTTGTTTGTTTGTCTGTTCCCAAACATAACTCAAAAAGTCGTGAACGAATTTGGTGAAATTTTGAGGGATGGTGAGCCATGAGCCAAGGAACAATTGATTAGATTTTGATGCAAATCCGGATATG
>JAOTRR010000043.1:25336531-25347396 GCA_028570945.1 Gogo arcuatus | reverse complement strand
GATAGATAGATAGATAGATAGATAGATAGATAGATAGATAGATAGATAGATGTGCATGTCTGTTTTCATGCTGTAAATATTTAGTATTTTATTTATTGATTTATTATTTATTTAGTATCTAATCTGGCTCCCTTTGAGAAAAGTTGCTTAATGATTCTCCACACCAGCAGATGTCAGTATAACAATATTCAACACCTTCAATAAAGGACCTGCAGTTCACCGTCTGAATGCTGGATGATCTCTCTATATATGTTGTAAGTTAAATTAATGGTTGCGGAATTCATTTGCGGTTTCTGTTGACCTTCGTGAATTTTATACACGCTGCCTTGATCAGCATAAAAGTAAACGACTCGTAGCGCGGATAGGGAGAGTGAATGGTTGAAGCTAAGCTGCTAACTTGTTGGCTAACATTAGCATTCTTTAATCCGCTGTGTTTATAGATAGAACACAATAGGTTACTAGCACGGCTCGATGTAGTAGCAGTGTTATGGTAATACAGTAACACTGTGTGGGACCATGGCTACGTCCAACATCACAGAAGTTATTCAAAATGGTGCGCTGTTCTGTTTTGTTTTGTTTTGTTTTGTTTTAAGTGCCGCACTGAGACAATATGTCTATTTATTAATATCTCACTACCATAAAGGTTTAGGTAGTTATTTAGCTCCGTGTTACACGGTGAGGTACAGAAAAGAAATATTAAACCCTGTGCAGGGCACTTAGTTATGACTGTGGAGTTAAGTTAAACTGACATTTTGAAAAAAATATATATATATTTTTTCCATACGGCCACCTTTTTAACAGCCATTACTGATGCGACCAATACATTGACACTTGACTACCCGAGATGCTTTGCGCTGTTGATGTTAAGCTCAGTGGGGGAAAATGGCGGCGGTACGGCTGAGTTTATTACCCTTCAGTACAAGTCAAGTTTAAGTACGAAGCTCCTTAACATTGCATTTTATAATAGTAAGACCTGACAAAAACAAATAAACTCTGTCTGGTACAAGTTGCATGGTTTTTATATCTACCTCTGGTAACATCCTATAGCTTGTGCATTTGTAAATTAGCCTACTTCACAAAATAAGCCAAAGTGAATAGAAACTACTAGATACAACCGGTGGCAATGTGCTTCTTTATCCTGTTAATGATTAACCTCTGAGACTTGTTCTTTACAGTGTTTGTGTTGTGACAAAAAGCATCATCATCAGTTTTGACGCATTAAAGTGCACTCTGAATGACTTCTTTTCAGGGGAAAGTAGCTGAAGTGTTCTCAACAAGTAGCCAGATGACGTCATAGACTAATTTGCATATTAACAGGATCATTATGGTCATTTGCATATTGAAACAGAACAGAATGGAGTTATTTATTGAAGTATTTATAAAACTGAGACTTTACAAAATAATTTCAACCAAAAAAAAAAAAGCTGGAAAATGAAGCAGCGGTAATGAGTGGTCAGGAAATAGACGTGAAGGACAGTTATGGATGGAATATCTCACTTTTATTACTTGAAAATATAACCAAGAAGAGAGTTTAAATGAAGAAAAAGAAAGCAGTGTGTGTGGGACAAACAACATGATCAGTGATTGGTTGTTGGGAACAGTCGTGATCAGTGATTAGTCTTTGGGAAAAGTTATGATTAATAATTGGTAATTGGGGACAATGATGAAGGGTGATTGGTCATTGGGAACATCTGGGATCAGTTATTGGTCAGTGGGAACAATGGTGATTGGTTTTGGCGAAAATAGGGCACACTGATTGGTCATTGGGAAGAGTTGTGATCAGTTATTGGTCCATGGGAACAATGGTGATAAGTGATTGGTCATTGGGAACATAGGCTTGTGCAAGCACAACTCAGTAAGGCTTGACACACTAGTCATCAGTCAACCTTACCTACTCTTTCAGCCCCTACAGATGAGCACTTCATTGAGTTTTCACTGTGGAGTGTGTAGTCTCTGTAGGGAGTAAGCTGCTTTATCCTGGTCACTCCATATGGGTGCATTGCAGTGCACAGATGTTGACACACTCATGTTCTCCTGGGGCCAATTTATAGAAGTGAATCATCCTACACTTATTTATTTAATCATACATTAGATATAATTAGATCATTACCATCGCTGGAGACTTTGACCATGTTTGACAGGAATGTATGTTGTCAGGAAAGATACTGATACTGATGAACTCTAGATTTGATTTAAACTGCAGACTCTGTGTCAGTGATACCTGTTTGTAAGACTCAAATAGGTGTTGTGCACTAATGTTCAGCAATATTTTGTTAGTTTTCTTTCGAATAAAAGATACACATTATAAACGAACAAGCCGGGGAATTATTCTGTTTCCTTTTTCTAAAATTAAGTAATTTGTTAGTAAACTGTTCATGCTGACAATATTCAAGCTAATGTTTACTCTCCTGTTTAAATAGTAACTAAGCATTCCTTTGTTTTTCTCAGGTCTTGAGAGTTAAATGCAAAATCTCCAGCCAGTTTCCACTGAAGGTGTAGTACAGCAACGAGACAGAAAAATGTCCGATGCCCTCATTGTCACCTTCCAGTCCCAGCTCTCTATCGTCATGGAGACGATTCTCAAGTCAGCCATGATTGAGATCACCAGGCTGGTGGAGGACAGCTTCATGGAGGAAGTAGCTCGTGGCAAGCAGGAGGTGGAACTGCTTCGGTGCAGACTGCAGTTTTCTGAGAGCAAACTGAAGGAGAAGGAGAAGAGGATACGATGTACAGACTGTGGGAGAGCCACAGCTGGTGGAGAGAGGACTACAGAGAAACCAGCAGAGACACTCCCAGGTTAGGAGACTTATAATGCCTCTTTTTAATATAGGGTCATATTCAGAGTTCAAGAACTAGGTTATCAGCGTAAGGTTATAAGATATGTTAGTAAAAAACAAAATTTTCTGGGCAGTAGCAGTCTGTCTGGGCAGTGATAAAGTCTGTGGTCTTAATATCAATTTCAGTATTGTCCTCTGACCTCTGAATACAGGCCTAAAGTGTTTATCATTGATTATCAGCTTACAGTCAAAGCTTCATAAAACATTCATGCTTGCTCTGAGACAGAGATTGATTTTTTTTTTTCTCTAGTAGGTGAAGATGCTCTGTGCTTCAGGCTTAGCCTGAGGGAGCAGTCTGAGAAAAGGCCTCAGTTCAGTGAAGTCTGGAGGTCTACAGAGAGCCTGGGCTCATACAGAACCACAGAAACACACAGCGACAAAGAGAAGAACATAAATGCACTGGAAAGAAGAGGGAAGCAGGAGTCTACATCTAATACTGAAGTGCAACATCCTCAGTGCATCAATGCACCAGTCACAAGGACCCACGAGGCCTGTAGCAACCCCAAACCCAGAGAAAGTCACTGCAAGACACCTGTCATGGACTTCACTCCCAGTAAAGACATAGACTTGGACCAGTCTCGAACCATACAAAGTGCTACAGAGGAAGACGAGGCTGGTCGGTTGGCACTGTCTCCATCCTATGCCACTGTGAAATCTGAGCACCATCCTGATCCGGTTGCTATTAAAGAAGAGGAGGAGATGCTCCCAGTGTGGGATTGTGGAGATGACTGCGCTCCTGCAGAAACAGACCAGAGTCTCGCCGGATCCTGGAATCAAGATGAAACACAGGTAGATAACTTTCCAAATCTAACTGCTCTCAACATGCCAGATCCATCATCACATTTAATGTCCTATTCAGTGAATTGTAACACAGAGGTGTCGCATGTCATCAAGGCTGAGCCTAGTGAGCCAGTCACCACAGAGCTGGCTCACCTTGCTTTGGCTCCCATGCCTGAGGGATCCAGTTCTTTTGACCATAATGAAAATGGACACATGTTTGGTCCAGAAAGTCTTTTGAGTCATCCAGAGCTTTGTCTAGGTGAGAAACTTTTCCTCCCTTTTCCCCAGAGTGAACACCTTCCAATTCCCACTGAAAAGCCACACTGTGGAAAATCGTTTGCTCAAATGGCTCAGCTAAAGGTTCACATGCTCTCACACCAAGCGAGCAAACCCCTGAAGTGTCCCCAATGTGCCAAAACATTCGCTCATGATTTTGAGCTGAAGGACCATCAGAAGCAGCATTCCAAAGAAAGGCCTCACATCTGCCCAGACTGTGGCAAAGGTTTCACCCGCTTCAGCAACTTCAAGCAGCATCAGAACATCCACACGCGCGAGAAACTCTTCAACTGCACCCACTGCGGCATGAGGTTCAAAAGATCCACTCACTTGAGAATCCACCTCAGGAGACACAGCCGAGTGGGGAAGAGTTGTCCTTGCCGTCAGTGCGGGAAGACGTTTGTGTGCCTCAAGCAGCTCAAGGGCCATCTGCTGAAAGTGCACGGAACAGAAATGAACTGAATCGCACCTTCCAGTCCACAGATCTCAGTATGCATGACCTGAATAATCCCTTAAACCTTTCTGTCTGAGCTTATTCACGATTCAGTTTTATGTCTCAAAACGAGCAATTACAGAAAACACAGAGTAGGTGCAGAATGATGTAATTGAAAAAGATGATGCTTTAAAACTTTCTGAATGCTTAAAAATTATAACTAAAAATAGTTTCACTATTAGGAATTCAAAGCGTTAATTCTAAACAGATAAAAAGCCTGATGTTATTTGTATTCTGAAGAATTTCATTTTGAGAACGCCTGGTTTGTCTTACTTTCTGTGAGTAGGGACTTGCACCACAAATGTACTCACTTAAAATTAGGGGCCAGAAGTGGCTCTTTAACTTTTTTTGCAACGATGGAAAAACCCCTCAGCACAGATTTTTAAATGTGTACAATAATTATTATAATTCATTCATCTTCAATAATCTTCAGATCCAAAGCATGTCCTGAAAAAACTGTGCATGAAGCAGGAATACGCCCTGGATGGGACGCCAGTCGATACACACACAGATTCACACCTAGTAGCAAGTTAGAGTTGCCAATCCACCTACTGCCATGTCTTTGGGAGGTGAGAAGAAAACGGAGGAAACCCAAATGTCCACGGGGAGAACGTGAGACTCCATACAGACAGCTCCATCAGTCAAGGACCCTGGATCTGTAAGATGGCAACCTAGTGTGTGCAGTAATACTTGACTCTATTGGAGCCACAAAGCTTTTTATTTGTTAACTTTTCACTAAAAACACATTTTAATTTTAATTTACAGACCTATTGGTTTTTGAGTTATTACGGTGTGGATTAAACGATAGAGGTTTCCAGCAAGTGAGCAGAAACAAATGTGCGGTAGATGTAGGAAGAGCCGAGAGAATCACAGCTAATTACACCCACAGACACAGGATTCCTGCAAAGACATAAATCAGAGACGGATTAGAGCTCAGGGTGTTCACAAGTGCTCCCAGAAGATAATAACAGTATTAATATTAACAACAATCGTCTGGAAGCTTGCATGGGAATCTGCAGAGTGAATATGATGAACTATGTTGTGTTCCAGATACCTTATTGCAGAAAGTGGATCAGTTCCCTTTTAACTGTTCGTATAATGTGGGGGGTTTCCTCCCCCCCCCCCCCCCCTTTTTTTTTTTTTTGGTGGATTTTCATATAAAGCTGACGACTGAACACAAAACTAAATCTGGGGCTGCACAATTAATATGACCACCATTTTTGGCTTTTTCAATAAAATATAATCAGCTGGTGAGCTTAGATAAAAATGATCTCATTGGTTAACATTAGTTAATTAAATATCTGGGGTTTTTTGTTTGTTTGTTTTTTTGTTTTTTAAGATTTATTTATATATTTAAGATGTATTTTAACTGCCTGTTTGGTTGCATGCTGTGATGGCATATTTATGTATTCGTTTATTTTGAGGCTGATTTGTGTCTCTGCTTTGCATTAAAAAAGAAGCACTTGATTACTGTGATTAAAAGAACTTCATCTTGTTTTGAATTTAGAGATGTGAAGGAATATAAGATTTTATTGTACAGTATGAAACGTTTTTGTTCATTTAAATGAGAAACTAATAAATTGTAATAAAGCTATTTTGCTCCTAAATTGGCTGAATAACTGTGATAAATAAGCAGGATTTCAATAATGAGTACAATAACTGATTGTTTGTAATGTAGTCATTATCATGCAGCTCGAGCAAACTCCATTATGCACCACTGGTGTGGTTTGTGGAACTATACTGCAAGAAAACTGATTAAAAGGAACTTGGATGAACAGCAAACTGCTGAAGTGTGTTTGCACCCATTAGGATGGTAATGCTGAGGAATGAAGACATCTCAGCTCATTTTAGTTTAAGCTTAATTGAGATGAGACTAACACTCTTCTACATACAATCTGCTGTAGAACCTCCACAAACATTAAGTCAGGATTACGTATCCTAAAATATTTGAATCCAGGCAAATGAATAACCTTGTTCGTTTGGGGTGAAATTTGACCTTGCTATTTTTACAGTGATATTCCTTCCACTGGTCTCTTTTGGAAAAGATGTTTTTGTTTTATTCATATTTAATGTTGCAATGTGCGCAATGTTTTTAAGCTCACTGGAGATTCTCCTTTCAATGAACAAAGACAGCAGAGTGAAACAGATTGTTGTAATATTGTGTGCTTTGCACCTCAGCAACAGCAGGAGACACTAATGCGCTTCCGACTTTCTAAACTCCATTCATTAGATTCCCGCGGTCTGTCGTTTATCTGTGAGTTTTTCTCCTATCCTGCGTCTCACCAAGTGGCTGACCTTCATGTGAACAAAATAATAAAAAAGTTTTTTTAATCCTATTATGTGCCTCAGCTTCCTGCCTGGTCCATCCTCTTCAAGGCATGAAAACACTTTTTATGATCAATAATTACAATTTTTTCAGACTTTCACTCAGTCACGACTCATGAGCAAGGATTTGAAATATCATTTATCAAGTGACAAAATTTTTGAAAGGTTCTCAAAAGTGCCTGCATATTGTTACAGAATGTGTCAAAATCAAATGCTGACTCTCGTGTGTGTGTGTGTGTGTGTGTGTGTGTGTGTGTGTGTGTGTGTGTTGTAGATGACCCAAATACATCCTGAAAACCCTTCTAGTGACCTGGTCAAAATGTGCACCATCAACAGACAGAGAACATTCAGTGTAAGTGCTCATTTCAATTACCTCTGAATTATTTTGGGGATCTCAGAATAATAATGAAATTATCTTATTATATTTTATTTTCTGTCTGTAAGCAGGTGGTGGCCAGAGAGATCCTGACACAGTTCCAGGTTTGGCAGAGAGCCTGCTACAGCAGAAACATTGAATGGGGCCCAATTACAGCAAAGGTTATACCTGTTATATTTTCCACCACACACATAATAATGTCATGCATAAGTTTTCACCCCCCTTGAACTTTTCTGTATTTTGTCGTGTTATAGCCTGGAACTAAAGTAGACTTCATTGAAATTATATGTAATTAATTATTACAAGTTGTTGATTAATTGTAAAAGTGCTCACCACTATTGCTGTGAAACCCCTAAGCCAGTTGCCATTAGAAGTCACATGATTAGCTGAATGGAGTCTGCCTTTGCTTTATGTAAGTCGTCAGCTGTCCAGTTTCAGTGAGCTTGTGCCCACTGTAGCTTCAGATTCCTATTCTTCAGGGCCTAAATAACCATGGTGTGGCTTTCACCTATTTCTGTAAACAAATAAACAACCTCCAGTGTCACAAAAAGCAGCCAAAACTGCCAAAAATTCCGCTTTTGTAATGGTAGTCACACTTCTTTATGATTACTACTGATTACTAATGAGTACTACTACTACTACTACTATACTTCCCTCCTTAAAAATGGCATGTCCTCTGTTATTCCTACCCTTACACATCTTATCAACTGTTCTCTTAAATCTGGGGTTGTTCCACATAAACTAATCTTGTGTATTTTATTGATAACACTCTCTGAATGGTTGTGGAAGTAAGAAGGGTGTGTTTATTTTTCTTACATGGTTGCTGATGGAAAACAAAGACTACATACAGTATTGAAATCTGTTGTGCTTTTTTTTTTTTTTTTAAACCTTTTGTTGTCACTTGAGGTTATTTATTCTTTTATAGAAGTTGATGAGGACCAAAAAATTGTTATTTAGGCCTTGATAAATAAAAAGATAGAATTGAAGGAGGGTGTACTTTCTTTTTCCCATGACTGTATTTGTATGATTTTATGCATTGCGGTGCTGCCACATCATGGCTGATTGGATATTGCATGAGTGAGCAGGTGTACAGATGTTCCTAATAAAGTTGTGCTTCTGTGTGCTTTCAGATCATTTCTGCTTTACCGTATTTGTCTGGGAGGGAGACAGAGGTGATTGTGCGATGTACTAAAATGCTGCATAATCGCAGGGATTACCTCCGTAGGAGAGCAAAGGTAATACGCAAATAAGCACAAGTACATTTTTTTTTAATGCACAGTGGTTTTACTTTATATAAGACACAATTCTAGTTGCACTGAGAAACTTACAGTACACTCAGAATCCACTTTATTAGGAACTCCAGTACACCTGTACATTCATGCAGTTATCTAATCAGCCAATCATGTAGCAGGTGCACAGTGCTCCTGTTAATGTTCACATCAAACATCAGAATGAGGAAAAAGTGTGATCTCTGCGACTTTATCCATGGCAGGGTTGTTGGTACCAGAAGGGCTGGTTTGAGTATTTCAGAAACTGCTGATCTCCTGGGATTTTCACACACAGCGGTTTCTAGAGTTTCCACAGAATGGTGCGATAAACAAAAAACAAAAAACATCCTGTGAGAATCCTGGAAATCCCAGGAGATCAGAAGTTTATGAAATACTCAAACCAGCCCTTCTGGTGCCAACGTCCGTGCCCCGATCAGCGTCACAGAGATCACACGTTTTTCTTCATTCTGATGTTTGTTGTGAATGTTAATTGAAGCTCTTGACCTGTATCTGTATGATTTTTTGTACAGGTGTTCCTAATAAAGTGAACAGTGAGTGTACATGTTGCTTTTTGTCTATGCATAATTTCATATATTCATGATATTTGTATTTCAGATCAAAAGTTAAATATGAAGCAATGAAATATACTGTACCTCAGCCTCAAATAATTTTTTTTTTACCTGAAATATTGAATATGGAACAAAAATCGTTTGGCCATTGCATATTCAAATACTTGTAAATTCCACCTGGCGCTTCCTCATATAAACACTGGGATTTGGGTTTTAATTCCACTTAATCCAGGAGGCTTTAGTCTGATCCATAAAGGGTTGGTGTGTCTGCTGCTTTTCCCTCCAGACAAAGAGGAGTCACACACAAGATCAGTAGAAGCAAAAACAGTGGAAACAGGTGTGGCTTCTGTTTAGCCGGAATGAAAGGGTGCAACACCGCCAGCCCTTTGTGGATAAGATTGAAGACTTAATCCATGTGACCTTTGATGATGTAATTGGCAGTTTCTTCACGGGGAAGGGAAGGGATCTTTCTTTCCATCTTTATTATTCAAAACACCAGCTCATCAAGTGTCTTCACTGGTTTGTGATCGAGTTCCAAATGTTCTCAACAAAGCTGTGTGTGGAGTAAAATTATTCAGTGCCAAGTTTACTAAATCCTGGCATCTGCTTTCCTAGATTGCTAGTATTGTCATACAGCAGGCTGTGAGAATGATCGAAGCCAACACTAATAGAGTAAAATCTGATTAAATGATTAAAGAGGGGATGAAAACAAATGACTCCGTGCTCACTTTTATCCACAGGATGTAGCTCTGGAGAGAAACAGTTTACCTATGGGCCAGAGATATCTTCTTCAGCTTCACAGTGGGAACGTTATTCAGCATGTGTAACTGTGAATAAGATGCTCGTGTTAAACTATTTATAGACTGCTACTGTATGTTATATTTATTGTCTTTTACTTTGTTGGGGTTTTTTTTTTTTGTACATTGAAGTGAAATGTCTTCCAGTGTTTAATTTATATTCGTCTTCTATAACAAATTTAGAAAAAAGTACTTTGACTTTTTGATTTTTTTTTATTATTTATGGGTCAATCACTACATTTTCACTACTATACATACAGCTTTATGAGCAAAAGAATAAAACTCACACACACATGAACATGTAGTGGGTTCTTAATTCATTTATTTCTTCATTTCTAATCTATTTAATGTTGGAAAACTGTCAAAAAGCAATGTGTTCAGGATTTACTCAAACACCAATTCACTAAAATTTGAATTACATTTTCAGTTCCGAACATGCTCTGAAATATCTAAATGATCAGTTTACAGATGACAGAAGGAAAATTACACTGTATTGCCAAATAAACAGGGAATCACTACCACAGGGAAGGGCAACCGCTTCAATCATAATCACGCTTACTGATGAGAAAAGCACAGGTGAAAGAATGGGGTATGGGGAAGGACGAGGTAGTACGAGTTTTTGTTTGTCTGTGAAAACCAGTCGGATGTCACTGTGGCTGAAAAAGATGAAAAATTGGGTCAAAGCTTTGAGTTTTCTGGCTGTAATATACAGTACTATCTCACCTCAACTTAATACCCATAAATATATATCATCAAAATGATGTGGAACTGTTTGAATTTACTTTTAAATCTTGCCTAGGCTTTCTTCATGATCTTCTCATAACGATATTATTGGGAAAGGAAGCAGTTTAACAAACACTGGTAAAAACAGTCATTCTGCCTAAAGGTATTTAAAACCTTGCTAGTTAACTATGATTTCTTCACCCAGCAAATGTAACATTTTGATCAAGTAGTTGAATAGCTACGTGCCGTAGCAAAATGGACGTAAGTCAAATTCATTCAGTTTGTAATCAGATACCATCTGTCAAAATGTCTGTGATATGCCTGCACTGTAGTCTGAATGGTATACACCAATCACTCATAACATTATGACCACTGACAGGTAAAGTGAATAACATTGATTATCTTGTTACAATGGCACCTG
>JAOTRR010000043.1:25280996-25295985 GCA_028570945.1 Gogo arcuatus | reverse complement strand
CAGTCCTTTCTCTTTTTCTGTTGTTTGTATCAGAGCCACACAGACATTGATGCATGCACCTAGTGGACAATACACTAGTAATTCAGTGTGTGTGCGTGCATGTGCGTGTGAGTGTGTGTTTATTTTTATTTTTTATCTTCTTTGTTATCCTTTAAAGATCAGTCACCTGCCGGGCAACGGGTTCAGTCGAAAATTTGAAGGGAACACAATTTTTTAATGAAAACCAACTAGTAAGTAAGGAATAAACTATGACAGGCATGCTGCTGTTATATTATTTCCTGACACATCCCTACAACCAATCATACGTCCCTAAGTGTTTGTTTATGTGAAGTTATATACTGTGTATTTATTAAAGAACAACATACTCTTTTTATCTGTTTGTGGTTATGTTAAATGTTGTGGAACATCTGCAAAACAAGCAGATATAATCGCTATCCGCTTGTTAAGCCGTGACGTAACGACCGTATTTCCGGAGCCAAGCCTCGTCTTCTCAACATGCTGCAATGCTGTGCCCCTCGTTGTTTGAATAGATCGGAGTCCAAAATAAACTCCGCTATTGCCATGAATGGAAACATTTACTTGTGTTTAGTACTTACAATACTGTAGTTCCAAAAAGAAAGTTTAAAATGAAGAACAAAAAGGCAAGAGGGTGGGACAAACAGTGGTGAGCAGTGATTGGTTGGGGCGACCACGGTGATCAGTGATTGGTCGCAAGCGTTAAGTCAGGCGTTACACTGTGAATCGAGCAAACCTGCTTTCTAAACTCGTATAACAGCGGCTGTGATGTGAGCTGGAGAGCCATATCAAGTTCAAGATGGTCACTAATGTGCGCTGAAAAAGTCGCTCGATTTGTCACTAGGCTTTTTAAAGTTAAAGTCGCTAAAGGGGTCTAAAAAAACCACCAAATCTAGCAACAAAGTCTCTACATTGGGAATACTGAAGGGGCGTTTGGCCCCGGAAATGGCTGCTGACGTCAGACTTGACAAGTGGATACGCTGGAGACTCCTTCAACATCTCCTTATGGAAAACATCAACAATTACACACCCATTCTAAAATATGTAAGCAAGTTGTTACTATAGAAACGATAACATATTAGAACAAGCGCATTAATATAAAATTATGATTTGCCGTGCAGCCGGGACTTTTATCACAGCGGCTGTTAATCAACACCTTTTGACCAATCAGATTTGAGAATTTAAGAGCACTGTAGTGTAATTTACTTTAATACACCAGCAGTGGTGCAATAGAATTACACCAGTTTGCAGGAAGATATTTGTACATGGGCCGTTTGATTTTTTTATTTCTTCTTTTTTTCCCCCTTTCTTCCTAGCTGTCCCATTAGTTAATGCACTTTATTGCTGAATAATAACAATATAAGCTCCATTTCTTTCTTTCCTGTGGTCAGCATTTGAGTGAGTGAGTGTTTAACTGTTGTACAGTAATAACTAGCCGCAATGCGTGGATCAACATGAGCTCCAATTCAAACCTCAATTCAATTAGATGGAAGAATTAGAAATAACACACAGCAATAAGTAGGTCATTTGAAATTGGAGTCAGAGAAAATGAGAGGATTTGGTTTTGGGGTTTTTTTGGACATTTAAAAACTAGATAGTTGGCTTACTTCAAATTCTTTTAAGGCTGGAAATAGAAGGAAGATATTTATCCATTTGTTTTGTGAATGATGGATGAAAATGCAGTAGTGTGGGTTTTTTTTTTTTTTTTTTCAGCCCTCTCATACTGTCTGTCTGAAGTGTAGCTGCACATTTGTAAATATTCATACATATATTTTTTCTTTCCTCCTGATTGATGCTATCAACTCTTTGCAAAGATCTACCACTCTTTCAGGGAAATGGTTTAGAACACAATCTTTACTTTTCTCCTTCCATAGTTTCCACACTCTGTTTGAGTGCTCTCCAGCCTCCCTTTAATTAAATTCCTTCTAAATCTCACATCCTGATCTATGATTAGGAAATATTCTTGTTTCAGTACAATAAACCACTAATTACTGCTTGCTCAGGAATCTGTCATACTAACTGCATATTGTAGTACCTGAAAAGTAGACTTCAAAAGAGACACAAATGATAGAAAATATTGAGCTGAGAGTTGTGCTACATAACATACTGAATGTTAGTTTTATCCTGTTTAATGCTTTGTTGTTCTGAGTGATGGCCGTGTGCTGAGACACTCGTCCCAGGAAATCATATGAGAAGCAGGAGTGTTTGATTCACTGACCTTTTTGTGTTCATAAAAGAGTCCCTTGGTGTTTCGGTCCTTGTTGAAGATAGTGGTGTGTGTGTGATCATGTGGGCTCAGGATTTATGAGGCCTGTAGAAATCCGTGAGCACATCCCTTCTACTTCCAATGAAGATTTAAGCAAACGTAAGCCTCTTAAACACCTTCCTTTTGCGTAAAGGTGTGTGGTGTCTTCTCTAATATTGTTTTATTTTTTGCTGAATGAGCAGATTATATAATGTAGGAGAGCTCTAGGGTAAATGAAATCAGTTGTGGCTTTTTCATCAGTGTGTTTCTTTCATAAATGTCTGTATGCCGCACGTGACCGCTATGTTAAAAAAGGTTATTTGAGAAAGCGCGATCTGTATGAGTTTGTTGACATGTTGCTGCTCCAGTACTGGTGATGGAAAATGTTGGAAGTGGACATTTGTGTTTTGTAGTTGTCATGAGCAGTTAATGCATTGTAAGTATGCCCCATGAAAAGTATAGCCTTTTTCAACATATTTGGACATGCAGATATCTAGTCTTCATTTCAACAATGTTGATAGATAAAGATGATTTTAATTTAACAAGTGACACTTTCTTGTCATGCTTTATATAATCGAAATAAACAGAAATGCAGTTTTCTCATGTGGAAAAAGTAAGCACACCCCTACTTACAGTATATCACTACTTCATATATACCAAATTGAAGTCAGGTTAGAATAGAGAGAATATCTTTGAGGAACTGGTCTTATTTAAACCTTATATATCTGATCTGATGGACAGCATGGTGGTGCAGTGGTCCAGGGTCTTTCTGGATGGAGTTTGCGTGCTCTTCCCGTGCTTGCTTGGGTTTCCACCGGGTGCTCAGGTTTCCTCCCACAGTCCAAAGACATGTGGATTAGGTCAACTGGATACTCTAAATTGCCTATAGGTGTGAATGAGAGTGTGAATGGTTGTTTGTCTTTGTGTTAGCCCTGCAAAAATTGGTGACCTGCCCAGGGTGTACCCCGCCTCTTGTGCAAAGTCAGTTCGGATTTGGCTCCAGCTTCCCTCGCAACCCTGACGGATAAGCGGTATAGATGATTGATGGATATCTGGCCTGGTTTGACCTCTTTTATTGGAGTGTGTGCTATCATCATGCCTAAATCAAAAGACTTCTCTGAGGCCCTCAGAAAGAAGGTTGCAGATGCATTTGAGTTTGGGATGCGGTTTTAGAAGATTTGCCAGATATTGGAATCAGTCATTCCACTGTCCGGAATATCATCTACAAGTGGAGTAGATGTAAAACCAATGCCAACTTGTCCAGGACAGGCCTAATCTGAAGCACACCAGATTTCATTTCATCACAGGATCCGTAGGTAGCTTTTGCAATTGTTGATGTCAAAGTAACTGCCTCTACTATTAGAGCACAAATTTGACAGGAGGAAGACTTTGCTATCCAAAAAGAACATCAGGGCAAGACTAAAGTTTGTTAAAGTATATCTAGGCAAGGACCAGGTGAAAACCAAAGACATTTGATCTGAAGAACTGCATAGCAACTGTAAAGCATAGTGTTGGAAATGTTATGGTTTGGGGCTGTTTCAGGTCCTGGCCAACTTGCAATCCTAGAATTGACTATGAATTGCCTTTCATACCAGAGAGTGCTTGGGGAGAATGTCAGGCAATCTGTCAAAAAGTGGACGCTGAAGAAGTAGACCTTCCAACAGGATAATGAGCCCAAACAGAGGACCAAGGATTGGGTTAAAAAGAAAGAAATGGCCTAGTCAAAGCCCAGATCTAAATCCCACTGAAATGCTGTGGGAGGGAGTTAAAAGAGACTGTACATGCAATAAACCCATCAAACGTTTCACGGTTGGAAGAATTTTGCCTGGCAAACATTTCTCCCACTAAATGTCAAGACCGGTAGACAGCATTTTCGCCTACATAGTTATTTCTGCCAAAGGGGCAGTTGTTGAAGCCAGGGGTGTACTTACCTTTTCAAGACCAGGTCATGCTTTTCCAATCTTCCAGCTGTCCACTTTTGGGTCCACTGTAGTCTCAGATTCCTGTTTTTGGCTGACAGGAGTGGAACCTGATATGCTTTTGTGCTGTTGTAGCACGAGGTTCCACATGTTGTGTGCTTACCACAGTGAGACCGGTTATATGGGTTACTGTAGCCTTCTTGTCAGCTGGAACAAGTCTGGCCATTCACCTCTGATCTCTCATCAACAAGACATTTCCACCTGCAGAACTGTCCTCAGAGGAATTTTCATTCTTCATTCCTTTTTTTTTTTTTTTTTTTTAAATACACACACCATTCTGTGTAAACTCTAGAGACTGTTGTGCATGAAAATCCCAGGAGATGAGCAGGTTCTGAAATAGTCAAACCAGCCCATCTGGCACCAACAACCATGCCGCTGAGATCCCATCACATTCTCAGTATGATGTAAACATTAACTGAAGCTCTTGACCTGTATGTGCATAATTGTATGTATTGCACAGCTGCCACAAGATTTGGATAATTGCTTGAATGTACAGATGTTCCTAATAAAATGCTGGTAAGGGTGTATACCATTTCTGTAAGAATGTGATGTAAGGTTTTGCTGTTACTACAATTTATTAGCAACTTCTGTCACATCACTTATCTAACGAGAGGCTTTTCGAGAAAGGTGTGCGCACTCTTCCTGGATAGTGAACCTGGAATTGCATAAACAGTGCCACTCCCTCTGCAACACTAATGCATTGTGTAGAATATACTGTAGCTGATATAACAAACTCTTCTCTCCTAGTTTTAGCACTGGATGAGTATTATAGTTGTGGATTATGAGGAGATGAGCAATGTAATTTTTTTTTAATCCTGTTCAAGCTTTGTTGTATCCAAATTGTAGCCCTACTTGTGTGGGTTACAGATCAGGTTTTGTATAATGAATGTTCACACTGTTGCTAGTTGTTTGTTCCTGGCAGGCTCATGATTATCTGTCATGCCACATGGTTTGTGACTGTCGTCTGTTGCCATACTTTCCTAGAAGCCAAAGGTTTTGAATTCATTTGAATAGTAAAAACAAATGAGTATTAGTAATGAATACACTAGCTGTAAAGCTGACTTCTCAAATTAAACAACGGACTATAATTAAAATGGACAGGTGTTTAGGGCTGGACACAACCTTTTCCCTGTGTGCATAAAAAAACACCTAATCACAAAACACACACACACTCCCTGACCACTTTAATGGGAACACTTGTATATCTGCACATTTATACAGTTATCTAATTAGCCAATCATGTGGCAGCAATGCAGTGCAAAAAGTCATGCAGATAGAGATCAAGAGCTTCAATTAATGTTCACATCAGAATGGAGAAAAATTGTGATCTCTGTGACTAACCGTGGCATGGTTGTTTTTACCAGATGGACTGGTTTGAGTATTTCAGAAACTGCTGATCTCCTAGGATTTTCACACACAACACACTGTAGAGTCTGGTGTGAAAAAGAAAGAAACATTGAGTGAGCGACAGTTCTGTGGGTGGAAACACCTTGTTGATTAGAGGAAAATGGCCAGACTGGTTTGAGCTGTCAGGAAGTCTACAGTAACTCAAATAAGCACTCTTTACAACTGTGGTGAGCAGAAAAGCATCTCAGCATGCACAGAACATCAAACCTTGAGATGGATAAGCTCCAATAGCAGAAAACCACATCAGGTTCCACTGCTGTCAGCCAAGAACAGGAATCCGAGACGATCATGTGTACATGCTCACCCAAACTGGACAGTTGAAGATTAGAAAAAAAAATCCTCCGGTCTTTTTCCAGTCTTTAACTATCCAGTTTGGGTGAGTCTGTGCCCATGATGGCCTCAGATTCCTGTTCTTGGCTGACAGGAGATGAACCTGATGTGATCTGCTGCTGTTGTAGCCCATCCACCTCAACAACTGATGTCCATTCTGAGATGCTTTTCTGTTCACCATGGTTGTAAAGAGTGCTTATTTGAGTTACTGTAGACTTCCTGTCAACTCAAGCTGGTCTGGTCATTCTCCTCTGATCTCTCTGCAGACCCTTGGCACACAGGATGTTTTTTGCACCATTCTGTGTAAACTCTAGAGACTGTTGTGTGAAATTCTGTGGGGATCAGCAGTTTCTGAAATCCTCCAACCAGCCCATCTGGTATCAATAACCATGCAACAGGTTTATGTAAACAAACTAGTATAAAATGTTTTGTGTATCATATTCAGCTGTCCTTTGGTTCAGTTTAGCAGTTTATGTCTACAAAAAAGCTTATCGTAACCCATAAAATGTAATGTATGGTTCACTTCTGCAATCAATTCAGAGTCGAATCACTTTCTCACTGCAACCAGCTGTAGCAGTTCATGTGGTAGAGGACCAGTTGTTTTGGTCCGGACCCAAGTGCGATTGCTGTGTTCTCACCGCCACAAACTAACCCCACACCAAAAAGAAAAAAAAAAAACACAAGCGTTTGAGTCAAACTCACAAAACACTGCATATGTGGAAACACCCTAAAATGGCTACTCTTGATCAAAATGCTCATCTACTCAGATTCGACCTTGGATTGTATTCAGCGTCGGTTGTGAATAACTTTTGGATAAAATCATCTAACAATTGAACGTGTAAACAATTTTTTTTTAAACATTCAAGGATAGCCTTTGCAGCATTGATTAGTTTGAACTGGAGCTGTTTCTCCCCTGAGTAGTTCACGTTCAGTTCTCAGTTTTCACTGAAATCTTGGCAGCAGAAGAAGATCTAGTTAGACAAAGGGAGATAAAGAGATTTGTAGCTGTCATCCCTGTTACTCCCAGTACTGCTCCCTGGATGTTCTGCTTTGCGAATAGGATTTCTCAAAATGTTAAGTCCATGCTTCACTCACCAGTATTTTTCTGAAACTTTTAAAGGTGCTTTCTTTAGATCTGTATTTTTAGAAACGTCAAGTTAAAGGGAGGATGGCGTTACGGCACAGCGGGTAGCAATGCCGCTTCACAGATCCTGAGCTTGGGTTACTGTACGTGTGGAGTTTGTCTTTAAATTTTAGTCGTTAAATTTCTGCATGATGAAAATACTCCAGCAAATTCAGCCACAGTACATGGAAGAATTTATTTCAAAAGAGCAAGAGGTGAGGATGACTCAAATTCAAATCTCATTACTCCTGGCTGAATAATTGGTAGTTAAACCTGTTAAAATGGCCAGTGGGTGTAGGTGGTAGATGTATTTAATGAAATGGCAGTAGCCTATATGTGAAGCTCTGCAATTTTAACGACTGGTTGAATTACTTAGATGAATTTTTTTTTTTTAAACTCATGATAGCTTGATAATTAAACATGATATCTCCACCACACAAATGAATAAACACCACTGTAGTTCTTTGAGAACTCAGGATTGCATTAATCACAAACTCATGATTCGTCACTCAGTTCTTTATCAGTAAGTAATACATGGATGAATGGCAGCCATTTGGTTATCAGTGTTAATATTTATTAAGTTTTATATAAGCTTTTAATTTCTATTATATTTTGCTTACATCCTCTTCATCCTCTGCAGCACAGATTTGTTTTAAATGAATATAATCCACCTGTTCAAATACTAGCCTTGTCATTTTAAATGGTTGTAATTGGCCAATAACATTTTGTCTATTTTAGGTTTTCACGTCTGTGGGGTTCCCCCCAACCCCCACCCCCCCACCCGAGGGCCATTTTGAGCCCAGAGTTTGGTACGGAATGGCTGTTTTCGAGCCCGGGAATACTCCAGAGATCCAGTCCTGGTCTTCTTGAAAACAGTGGTCTGGGGTTAACGTCAGTTGATCTTTTGGCACGGTCCACAACAGGTGTGGAAGCTATCCATGTCTGGAGCCTCATGCCGAGTAACATGATTGGTCCAACTTTGTCATCTTACTTCCTGTATTTTCTTTCATGATGCTGGGGAAAGGATTCTTTTGGTTAATGATATATAGCCAAAACCAGACATTTATAGGACTGGAGCACTCTAATTAGTTCACCTTTGGGGTTCTCAAGTGCTTGCCCTGAGAGTATTGTGAAAAATGATTAAAAATTTACTAGTATGGGATCGGTTCTTCTTTTGCAGGTATTCCTGCATGATGAAATGCATCCAAAAGCGTTTTTCATTGCTGCTTACTGCAGTGTTTGTACCATGGGGGGGGGCAGTAAGTGGATGAACCTAGTACCTATTTGTTTGTAAACCTGAGTGCACAAAAGTGACGTGTAGTCAAGCCATGGTTTGGAAAGAGTTCTATAATACCCCTTTTCAACCAACAGGGAACGGGTTCCGTTCTTGTTCGCGCACCAAATTTTGAACCATTCAGAGCATTTCAACCGAAAATAAATTGGTTCAGAACTTGAAAAGTTGGTTCCCAGCTGGAACCCAAATATAGCTGGTTTTTCCAGCGCGAACCGTGATGACATCAGTGGGCGTGTCATTAGTTTGGAGAGGAAGCGGAGCGCAGCGGTGGAGAACGCAACGGAAAAGGATGCATCTTCAGAAAACGAATATCTGCAATAACAGAACAAAAGCTCGCAGGTAATCAGTGTGCACCGCCACCTTGCTAATACTGTTTACTCCCATTGTGAATTGTGCAACACCTTCCATACATGATGCATCCTTGATTTACAACAGTACTGGTGAAAACGTGGGCCAATTCACTAGCTGGCACCAAGGTTCAAAGAATCCTGAACGGAACTGGTTCAAGACCCCGTTCCCTGTTGGTCGAAAAGGGGTAAAAGATGAATGCAAACCTGCAATTCTGAGCCCCGCCCCCTAACAAGCCCACAGTCGGTCCTGGGTGTTGCCTTTAGAGTCATAAAGCTTTTTCATCATTAATGCTCCTTTGACAGAACCCATCATATTCAATTCGACATTATTTATCCTCCTTCTTGTTTTTGAGTTATAAAGATACTCCCATTGTTGCTAAAGTGCATTCTTCATCAGGAAATTATGCTTTTATAAAGCCACCGATTTGTCCTGGAGCATCAGGTGGCCTATCCAGACCAGTCACCTTGAAGAATAGTGAGAGAGTGGATGGGATCAGACAGGACACTTGGTGGGTTTATTAGCACAGCTTTGACAGATTGCTTCCAGAAAAACCTTGTTCTATCAGTGGAACATATGGTGTTGAAGTGTACTGCCAGTTCTTTTTTTTTTTTTTTTTCTTCAAATGTTTGAAGCAGCCTTTCCCCCCCCCTAAGTGCTATGTGACACTTGCTATAAAAGTCGTCTTTTTCATGTTATGCTCCAGAAGTAAAATATACGCATCATTGTGCTTTAGAAGGGAAACAAAAGTGTCTAATGGAATGATCGACACTGCTGTGTCTGATGCACTCATATCAGGAGTAATCTCGGTTAATCCAAAAGCTTTGGATCCCCAAGTTAAGTTAATTTTAATGCATATATTTTTATTTATTTGGTACAGATTCTGATTCGTTCTACAGGTGACAGCCTAATCAACACTTTTTTTTTTCCCCCCCGGTTTGACTAAGAATTTCACTTCTCTATTCAGCCCAAGCTTTTGTGCTTCTGTTGATGCTACCTTTAATTATACTGCTTGCTTCTGCACGTTGATACGCTTCATGACACTTTCACATTCACTGTTCTGTATTTAAGTGTAAGTATCGAATGCTATGTTTGGAGGTGATGTTATTTACAGTAACAGTGATGTGGCAGTTCTGCAGCTCAGTGAGTTTCTTGGGGCAGATGCACTGCTTAAGTGTTTCCTGTTGTCATTCAGAGAGTGATCTCATGCCATCCTGTTCCCACTGACTGAGAGACAGGAGTCCCGTTGAGAACACGCAGCCGTCGCACTTCTTTGCGCCACTATTCTGCAATTAATTTATCAACTTAACATGGCAGCAGACACAGCTGGTACAGGAGGTGGCTGCTTCCAGCTGTTTCAGGTTAACAGTAACAGACACATTTAATAATCGCTGTTTTTGTGTGGCAGTCTGGAAAAATCCTTCTAATGGTGAAAATTTGACCTTTTCTTCTATATGTAGTTCTAAAAACTACACAGAACTATGTGTTTCTCTTTTGCAAGTATCTCAGGTTAAAAAAAAATTTCTATCATTTTAAATCCTGGTTATCTCCAAAAGTGAAGAGGGAGATTACTTTTAAAACTTTTCATTCCAACTGCCTCACAGGAGCATCGCAGGCATTTTGACAGCTGGAATCTGATTTCGAACTGAATTGATTAGGCTTATGCCCGTTTTTCTAGACAAGAACTTGAACTTGTGATATTACACTTAGCTAGCAACTTTTCAGACATCTTTAGACTGGTCAATTACGGCATTCTTCAGTCTGTTATTTCTGTACACCAGACCATTGCTGTGAATAATAGGTCGTTGCTATGGACCATGTCATTAGTGGAAGCAATACATAATTTGGAAATCAATAAAATCGTTTTAAAATCAATATTTTGTCAAATTATTGATTTGTTTAGTAAGTAGCCGTGTAATAAGCAGGTTCGCATCAGGGTCCTGTATCACCCTGTCAGGGTTTGTTTTGTAATAATGACCGACTCGCTGTACATGATCCCTTACTGAACTCTTGTGTTTGTTAAACTGGCTCCTTACATAACATGATCTTTGCAGGAAGTTCGCCTTTGATTTATACACACAGCAGTTTATAGACGTTACACAGAATGGTGGCGACATTGAGCGGCAGTTCCGAAAACTGGACCGAAACTGGACAGTCGAAGACGCCCAGGCAAGGTTTTTCAAATCTCCAACTGTCCAGTTTTGATGAACCTGTGTCCACTGTAGCCTTAGATTTAGGCCTTGGTGATAAAACGATAGCTATGTATTGTCAATACACTTCATCAATAGCAATAAGAAAATTGCTCGGTAGAATGTTTGATAGTTTCACTTAAATGCATTAATTGCAACCTGCCAGGAAAGCACATAACGAATACGCAAAGTTTGGTTGCATGAACAGACCCCAGGCGTGCTCCCTCCCTGACTCATAAACAGCCTATCATATCCCTTGATAATGGAGCGTGCTGCGAGGGACATGCAAACAGTCACGCATTTAACAGACGTATCGTTTGGTTGCACCATTGATATGTGACACAACAACAGAAACGGTGTGGAGTGAGAAAATGAGCATTGTTTCCCACAGGCCTTAAATATATTGTGGTGGTAGCTGGTGGAAAGGGCCGGCATTACCTGTTGCCACAAAAATGCTCTTCCTCATGTGATTTCAGATCGTATTGGAATTTGCTCCACTCGAGCTGCTCAGTAAAACGTGCATGTTGTCTATAACGTGAAAGCAACAGCTACGAAAACGGCAAAAGCTGGCTGTCTGGCTTTTTTTTCCTCCTCCTCGACCTGATCATGTACAGCTGACGAACTGTCTGTCGTCCTCCAGAGCAAAATGCGATGCATGCATTAGCTGCTAGTGCATCCATTTAGTCGGTTTTAATACCATGAGTCGTCTCACAAATATGACGTTGTTGGTGACGCACATGACTCTTGCAAAAACGTATCAATGTGTGCCACTTCAGAGGACAGATGCGTTCACATTACAAGTGGCCTGTATTTAACTGTAATTATGAATGTGACCAGTCAAAATGGGCAAATCCCATCTGAGCAAAAAATCGGAATTGACCAGTGAGGCTTGTAATGTGAACGTAGCCTTGTGGTGTGTTGGCTAAAAAAGTTCTAGTCTGATTTGCTGGCTTTTGAAGGAAAGGTCATTGTGAATCTTGTGTGAGGTGCGGAATTGATTTTCCAAATGCAGCTGCTTCTCTGCTGGTAATGGAGGCTAACCACAGGAGCTGATGGTGGGCAGAGCAGGACAGATGAAGGACAGCAGCAGTGGAGCACTGATCTCTGTGCTGCCAGGCCTCCTGCTTCTACACGCCACCAATCGCAACATAACCGCACTCTGCACACCTACGCATCCATTCCAAATGAATCCCCGGAAGCCTTTCACTTCTTCACTGAAATTGCTCTCTGGTACGTTGAGGAAAGCTAATTTCTAGACCGCCTGTCAGATTCAGTGTGTAATTTGATTCCTTTGGTTACATGAGAATATCTTTCATGACTCCCAGACTCAAGAGTATTATTGGAACTGGGTAAGTTTTTGTTAAGTAGTAATTATGAGAGATTTACATGAGATGAGTGATCTGGGTATAAATCTCACACACGCATTCATTGAGAATTGTAAATGTCAGTTATGTTGTTACATATAACTTGAAGAGCCTAATTAAAAAATTTTTTAAAAATAAGTTAACACAAGACCAGGTATTCAATTAGGATAAAAGTAATGGCACCCTATAAAAGGAAGAAGACGTGCTATAGTGGCTGTACTACTCCACGCTTTGGAGACAGTCTGACTGTGTAGTCGTCATTTTACTGTTTTCAGGTCCCTGTGAGCTTTGCCTTTTATGGAGCTTTGTGGGCGGTGCTAAATGTAAATCAGCTGTCCTGTAAATGCACCAGGTAGTTTACAGGTGTTAATTTGCCTCATACTCAGGTGTGTTGTGTGTTATCTAAACTTTGTAAATCTGACAGGAATTTTTACACACAATTTTACTCTTTACATACACTTGCAAAACATTTCTGAAAACATTTTCACTCAGGTTTGCTATTTAATTTGGAAAACATCATAAAATATTTTCAGATAGTTGTGCATGGTAACAAGCCTGGATGTTTCTGACTTGTTCGTGTTCATACAACTTAAAGGGCGATGGGGAAAACTAGAACAGCTTCTTGAAACACATAAGTGTATATAATGAAGCTGAACTTTGCAGTCTCCTTCCCTCATACATTTATAAAAAGACCAACAACTTAAATCGATCTTCTGTGGTTCTGGTTGTTTCTTGGCCAGCATTGCGGAGTCATCTGGATGTTTTGTTAGATGGCCAAATGTCGTGTGTTATTGAGTTTTATGATTATCTTTCCCAAGCGTTTCAATCAGTTTGATTTATTAATGCATCAAGAGCTCATAAAATTGTTTATAACAGCCAGAATACATAAATCATGCCACTATTTGGCTGATTGTAGTGCAGTTATTTTTTTTTATAGCCTGTTTACTTGCAACACTAGCTGTTAGAAGTTAGATATGTCATAAACCAAAATATCTTCTGCTCATGTTGTACTGCTAAACCATATGCCATATGGAACAGTTTGTACATACGGCCTCATAAACTCATTCTCGAAGCACAGTTGTTTTCATTCGCTAGGCCGGATGTCAGGAAATCCTGTTTTAAACTCGTGTTGCATCATCTTTAAGAGGCTTCAAACTGAAAGGATCACTTCATATGCAAATGTGAAACTCTGATGAGGTGCTGCACTGAAGAAGCATCGCCAGCGTTTAACTTTACTCCTTAGAGTATACACTTCAAAATTGGACAAATCAGTAGAGTATACACTATCTGGCCAAAGGTTTGTAGACACCTGACCATCACACCCATATGTGCTTTTTGAACATCCCATTCCAGATTTAGTCCCTTCTTTGCTGTTATAATAACCTCCACTCTTCTGAGAAGGCTTTCCACTTGATTTTGGAGTGTGGCTGTGGGAATTTGTGTTCACTGATGTTGGGTAAGGAGGTATGGGGTGAAATCAGAGTTCCAGTTCATCCCCAGAGGTGTTCAGTGTGGTTAAAGTCAGGGCTCTGTGCAGGACACTTGAGTTCTTCCACGCCGCACTTGGCAAACCACGTGTTTATGGAGATCACCTTGTACACAGGGGTATTGTCATGCTGGAACTGGTTTGGTCCCATTGGTTCCAGTGAAGGGGAATCTTAATGCTACAGCATACAAAGACATCCTGTAGAATTGTGTGCTTTTAACTTCGTGGCAACAGTTTGGAGAAGAACCACATATGGGTATGATGGTCAGCTGTCTGCATACCTTTGGCCATATAGTGTATGTCTTGAGGGTGGACAAGTTAGTGCCTGGGCATCTGGGCCAAGACAAGACAATTACATCTCAGCTGTACATCACCAGTAATTTTTTTTTTTCTCCCATTCAACCATATAGGGGGGAAAAAACTTTTCTTTTTTTTGAGGGGGGGGGCCTTCACATTTATGCACCGTATGTAACTCTAACGCAAAATACAGCTTCTGAATCTCACTGGCCACTGCAGGTCTTACTAGGTGGATTACTAAGCTTAATTAGCAACTTTTACACAGCCTTTTCAAGGTGGGAATCTTAAGCCTTTATTCCACCTCGCATGCATTCTGTATAAAATGTCCGAATGCGGAACAGGGGTACTACGATTGATAGTAACAGAGCTGGAATCGATGTCTGTGTAAAAGGGACAGCCAGCACGGCGGGACAGGGGTGTGACGTTTTTGACCTTGACATTCTGAGAGCAGCGCAAATTCAAATGTTTCCGTCTACACCGTCTAAGGTCCTTGCACCATTCTGCGTCAAATCGCTTCCTACTTCTCTTCACTTTCTCCTCCAACATAATTCTGGTCCACAAACATGTTACTTGCACAAGTCTTTCCACTCCTCTCGTTACCTTTCAGTCTGATCTCTCTCTCTCTCTCTCTCTCTCTCTCTCTCCCTTTCCTTCCCTCCCTGTTTGCGAGCGCAGTTTTCTGTGACAGACCCCCCCGAAAAGCCGGCTTGGCTAAAGGACGTAAACATATGTATGTATGTACGTATGTATGTATGTATGTATGTACGTATGTATGTACATATGTATGTACGTACGTACGTACAGCCCTGGAAAAAATTAAGAGGCCACTTCAATTTTTACTTAAATCAGCATCTCTCTGTATGGCAGCCATTTCATTCCAGTGTCTGTGCTGGAATTCCAACACAAGCACAC
>JAOTRR010000043.1:25240768-25250967 GCA_028570945.1 Gogo arcuatus | reverse complement strand
GTGCGAGAGTACATGTGACAAAAATAAAGGCTTAGGCCTTGGTTCTTCTTCTTCTAAAGGTGATGCGAATAAGTTTCATGGAAACTTTTTTGTTTTTAAATCTAGATAGTGCTGTTTGGACATGTTAAGAAAGATGACTGAATGAAGATAATACGTTAAATCAAATGTCAGCTCTCTCCATTACACTGCTGTTTTGAAACTCTTTCCATAACAGAACCAGAAACACATTCATTTGCAGTTTCTTGTGCCAACTTTTTGGAAATTCCTTAAAAATTGTGACTTGGAGTTAGTGTCATAGTTGGTCTTTTACATAGGGTTATGCATAAATAACAATACAAATGCAGTCTAATCAACAAAAAGCAAACTTTTATCATACACTCAGACTTGTTTTGAAGTTTGATTATACAAATTTTTGGGTGATACAAAAAACAAATTGGCCATTTTTAACTCCAGTCCCATGCAGGAATAGTTCCTGCAGTTAGACCAGATCCCAGATTACTATGCACCCTCGCTACATAGGGTGTAACGTAATGACGTGATAGCATTGCTACTATTGCACTGCTAGCCCAAAAGAACACTATTTGAGATTCAGCTACAGGAAAGCAGATCCCTGATAGAAGTCTGTTTGGAAATAGCTAATTACATTTCTCCTAATATCACTTCATTCTATATTAAATCAGTAAATTGATGTATAGTTTCCAAATTATGTGAGAACAGTGTGCCAGTATGGGAAGTAAATGCATTTTGACAGACTTGCATAAGCTACAATATGGACTCAATATGTGCTTGTTTTTAGGCTTTGAATATTTAAATGAAGGGAAAGTGTATTTTTCTATGAGCAACAACGTGATAACGGCAGCTCTGATGGTTGTTCCTGCTGTAATTTTATATTATAATAAGTTTATATTAATGTGCTTGTTATAATACATTATGGTTTCTATAGCAACAGCTAATTCACTGGGATGTGTGTGGCAGATGCTTCACATAATCTAATGATAATAAAATAATGAACAGATTTAAAAAGCATGTTCTTTAACAAAGCAGAATGTTTGTTGGTATAGTAAAGGGTTTCTGTAAGGAGATGTATGTTCAACAGTTCTGGAAGGAGTCTCCAGTGTCAGTCAGGAAGTTTTCCACCACAGGAGAGTCTTCATGACGGAGGATTTTCTCTGTGACATAACAAGCTGCAGGGTTTTTCTGTCTCTCTAACTTTTAGAGAATACAGAGAGGCTGGTGAGGGAAAGACTGTATACCTGCTATTGCATTGACAGTGATAAGAGGAACTAACTTGTCTCATGGATGGTTTGCAAAAATAAAAGTAACTATGATGTCGCAATTATTAATAAATGAACAATTATAATGATTGGCAAGTTGCTGTGGTATAAGAGGAATAAAACACTTCAGGACATGCTGTAAGTAATCAACTCCAGAATGAGAACAGTAAATCTATTTTATTCCATCACACCACCACGTTGTTGCTCATTGATTATTTTCTTATAAGAGCATGCCCCCAAGTTTTTTCTTCCTTGTGGTCTAGAAATAAAATTAGTTAAGTTTTTGGCACTGTGAAATGAAATCGAATCATCCTGGCCCTACTGCATTATGATTGTCTCTGTTTTGTTGTTGTAGCTTGAGTATTGCTTAGCACTTTAGTACTGAATGACATGGAATGCAAGCAGAGTAATTTAAGCATGCTCCAAGACATACGTCTTTTGTTCCTCAATACCACTATGCAGCATTAAGAAGTGTTCTTGCCTTTGTGTGAAGTGTTGTGTCTAATGTGCACCACACCCACCCCGCTCTATGATTAGCAGAAGCCACGTCATTATACCAGGAGATGATTATGTGGCACTCTGATGGGAGAGAAAAGAAGAAGGAAGAAATATTTCTTCCATCTATTCACTGTTATTGTCTTTCAGCATCTCTGCTTCATCTGCATGTTTCTTGGAGACAGCTTAGTGTGACTGGAAAGGGTTTAGGGATTTAGCAGCAGGTCTATTCACAGCTTTTCATTTTGCTCTGCCAATGTATTATTCTGCCAGATTTAGTCTGTTCAAATTTTTCACAACATTTTTTTATTCTTGAGGAAGCTGGATCTGTTTATGAAAAGACAAAGATTTCTTTCGAATAGCAGCCTGTCTGTTTTATTCTGCACATTAGTGTGGTTAACTGAAAGCCACATTAGAACAGAAATGTATTATTTTAATGCAGATGGGCCTTTTTTTTGACCTGTTATTTATATTAATAGAAAACGACATGATGATGGCAGACAGTTGACGTGTCCAATACCCAGAGCTTATTTCATCTGTTCCATGACTGTGAAAATCAAGGACATAAAATGTCTCTCTAATAGAGTCTAATAGAAAAAGTAATGGAGGTTGGTAGAATGGCTCACTGTTAAACTGAATGTTGGCCTATTGTTGCTGTCTGTTAGGACAGAACTGGGCAGTAAACACCGTCCTCCAAGCACACGCAGCTGTCCTGCTGTATTGCATTAGCAGCAGTTCAGAAAGTTTGACAGTTTGTCAGAGGGGAAGTGTGTGTGAGCACTCACCGTGCCAGAATAGTAGATATCCTGTTATGTGAGCACTACATACTGGGTGGGAATTAACAACGGCTAATACTGGGCATAATTTGGGTATTAAAAAACTCAAACATCATTAATCAATATGAAAACGACCAGGGTAGGTTTGAAAACTGCTTTAATAAAAGAAAATGGACAGGCTACTGAAATTTTAATGTTTTCAATGTCACTATAACCTGCACTTGGTGAGCATATTAACCTTCTACTGGCAATATAGGCTCATGCATTCCTGATTTTAGGTCCATCATCTTTGCCACTGCTTGTAATGGACATTTTTCTACAATTGAATCCTTTGCACTTCCATACTTTTTAAGGTGTATTTAAACATACAGATGGACAAATTAAAGGAGAAAAACAAAAAAAAATGTGTTAGTAAGTCATTGGGCCACCACAAGCTAGCAGAACAACTTCAATGCACCTTGACACACATTGTACAAGTCTATAGAACTGTACTGGATGGGTGAACACCTTTCTTCCTAAAGATATTCTCTCAATTGCCATTTAACATGTCAGTCCACAATCTCCCATAGGTGCTCAAATGGGTTGAGATCCAGTGATTGAGAATTACATTACATTACAGGCATTTAGCAGATGCTCTTATCCAGAGCAACGTACAGCAAGCACACACACATACCCAGTGCCTGGGGAGCAGTTGGGGGTTAGGTGCCTTGCTCAAGAGCACTTCAGCCATGGATTTTTCCTGTTGGTCCAGGGAATTGAACCAGTGACCCTTTGGGCCCAAGGCTGCTTCACTAACCTTTAGGCCATGGCTGCCCCTGTCTAAAGAGTTGAATGGATTACATAAAATTAATATTATGCACTTACATATACATAAGATCATGCAGATACAGGTCAAGATCTTTAGTTAATGTTCACATCAAACATCAGAATGGGGGAAAATGTGATCTCAGTGATTGACCATGGCATGGTTGTTGGTGCCAGACCAGATGGTTTGAGTACTTTCAGAGACTTTCACGCACAATAATCACTACAGTTTATACTGAATGTTGTGAAAAACATCCAATGAGCAGCATTTGGCAGAAACATTTTGTTGATAGGTCAGAGGAGAATGGCCAGACTGGTTCGAGATGACAGGAAGTCTACGGTAACGTAAATAACCACTCTTTACAACCGTGATGAGCAGAAGAGTATCTCAGAATGCTTGTATCTTGTGGCAGACTGTCTACAACAGCAGAAGACCACATCGAGTTCCACTGCTGTCAGCCACTAACACAAGTCTGAGGCTACATTGCGCACAATATCACCAAAGCCGGCCACAATCTGAGATTTCCAAAATATGGCACAGATGTTCAACTGGGTTAAGATTTGGTGGCTGTTAAGTGCCTGCAGTTTTCTTTGAATTTATCACTGATACTTTCACATGGGTTCTTCTGAAAGATATTGTCAGAAATGTTCACATTTGTACCAGGTTCAGGCCTAATTTATTACAACGAACACCGTGCAGATGCAAATGAAGAGTACAGTGATTTGAAAGGCAAACGTTGTGGGGGACAAGGAACAGCAGGATGATTTAGGTGTTTATCTGTTCTAATACTAGTGTACACTGGTGTCTTCATAATGTGCCGAGTTTCAGAAGGTTGCTTCTTGGCAGGCAAGACGCACAGGCTGTTTATGACAGCTTGTGCTGTAGCATGTGAAGCTGCAGAGCACTCCCAGGACTCCCTGATTTACTGCTGACATGCAGGAAGTGGAGTCAGAGAGAGGAATCCCCTGATCTTTAGTACATTCCATACATAAGCATGATCTTACTAACAGATGAAGACTGTTGTGCTAAAGGACTTTCAACATAGACAACATTTTTCTGCCTTCTGTCACTATGCTGTAATTAATTGTCTTGAGAAAAGCTGGTTCACAAGTGCTCTTGGACCTTATAGAATGCATTTCACACAGTCAGCTCGACTATTTATAGAGCAGCTTCCTCTAGCTACGTTGTTTGAGACTCTGACAGAATAGGGAATTTGGCAAGTATAAGTAAATCATGTGGAAGTGGGTAATGTTCCATTGTAAATATTCAGACAGTGTATATTCACATTAGGCTGCCATGAGCAGATCTGTGGAAGATAACGATGTTTTACTTCTGGAAAAACTGTCGTTAAGGTGACCATTTGCTCATCTCTGGATCTTTTGTCCATTGTGCATGCTCTTTTTAAGCCTGGAGGTTTTAGTGCTTCCAAAAACTGTCCAGTTATTGATTTTTCTCAAGGCCACTTGTTCTGCTGTCTGTTGTAGCTTTGGAGGATCCAGGTAGTTCATCAGTAAGTCTCTGCAAGAACATCAGTCATGGAATTATGGTCTAAAGTCAACATGAAGCACAAAGCTGAAGTAAATGTTTACTCAGGACTAGTGAGCACTGTAATTCAGGCCTCACACTCTGCTTCACCTCCCTTCTAAGGGAATTGTTTTCGCACGTCTGTCTTTCTTTTGTTCTCGTCTATTTGGCTTGTTCAGTCAAACTCTGAAAGCCGATATCCAGGCAGTCCACCTAAAAAGTGTTTTGGGGTTCATGTTAATGCAAACTACAGCATATGTGAAAGCAAGCTGTTCCTTTGGCTGAGTAACAGTTATTTTTTTTGTCATGTTGCTTCCTGTTTCAACTTTTTTTTTTTTTTTTTCCAAACTGGTGAGGAAAGGCATGCTGTGGTCTGCAGATAAACCTGAACGATTGTAACTGAAATTCAGTGAAGAAGCCTTAAATATGGAAGTGACTACAGCTAAAAACTGAATTATTTGTAAGCTATAAGCAGTTAGTTTCATCTGAACCTCAGATCATTTGTCAAGGAAAGAAGTATAGAAAAACAAATTGAATAAACACTACGGCAATCAATTAAACATCCTTCAAGAAGACCAGAAGATACACTAAATTGAAATGTTTTATGAGCTCAAGGACTCAACAAGCAAGTCCTTTTAATTACTTGTCCTGACTTTATATAGCACAGTGTGTTTGTGCCCTCAGCAAAACTAAGAGGCAGAAAGTCTTTGGCTGTTCGATAACACGGGCTTTATTGCAACTCTCGTTTTTTTCTTGTTGTTGTTTTTTTTTCTCCCCCCTGTTCTGGAAATATTTCAAGAAAATAAGTGAAAAGTTAAAGGCTCATTAAAGTGTTAACTGGTGCCACTAGAATAAATTAGTATTTTAAAGCCACTGCACAGAAAGTGGCTTTGCATACACCATGCTTATTTCATCATTTTTATTTGAATGTGTGTTCGGAATACTCTGACGGTCCTGTGTAGACAGTTTGCACAATACATTTTCTTATTCCTAGTGAGAAAACACAGAAATGAAGCTCTGGGCTCCAGCGAATGAAAGCCGTATCAGACGGGTCACGTTTGACCTGCACTGTATTTGCATCTCCGTTCCTTAATTTTAATTTTCAGCACTTGATGGTAAATATATTTTTTGTTTTTCTTGGCTTCTGAGTGAAACACCAGGAAAGCGTTGGCCCTTTTGTACGGAGACCGCGAGTTCGAATTGCGATGATGCGTCAGCGTTGGTGTAAGATGGCATACTCTCTGCCCTGTCAGTCACAGTGACTCTAGCCAATTGTGGCCGTCTGTGAGCTCGTGTATGCGGAAGAGGGTAGATAGCGCTTCCTAAGAGTGTGCTATGCTGCCTTGTTACACAGCATGGGCAGCAGTTTGAAAAGATGTAGAGGTTAGCGTCATATGATTTGGAGGAAGCCTTCACCCTCCTCGGTTGATATGGGAGAGTTAGATACAGTAGTAGCTGGGAATTGGGAAGGAACTATTACCAAATTAGGAAGGAAATGGGGGAGAAATGGCAAGACTTAATGTTGACACATACTTCAGGATTCTGTGTGCTGCATTCAGGAAAACAAGAGAATCCTGAAAGAGAAACAAAAACAGCCTTAAGGAGTTTGTAAGTAAGTCTCAGCCATCTGTTATTTATTAAAACAAATACATATTAGATAAATCAGCTATCATGTTAGAAAGGGGATTTAAAAGTCTCTATGCTACAAACTAAACTATGCATTTACAAGGCTTGATTTTCAGTGATTTCCATGTAGTGTCCAGTAGACATGTGTTTGTGTGATAGACCAACACGAAGACGCATTTTAACAGTGCGGCAATGAAATAAGCCCCGCCCCCTGCGTGAGCTGACGTCAGTTCTTGACTCGTGTCCAAGAACAACCCCCCACATTTTTGTAGCACATACAGTACTAGTAATGGAACATTTGCTTTTGTGTAAAGTTAGAAATGATCCAACTAAGTGATAATCCAACATAAAGACCATGCTTTTGTTCCATTTTGCATGAAATTCGCTGGAGTTTCTCTTTAAAGATCTGCTCAGAGCCACTGAGCAGTGGGTTCATGGCAGAAAGTTTTCCCTGCAGTTTTGGCACACGTGGTTGCACAGCATGCGAGCTTGAAGGTAGTCTGAGCTCCTGCCATGTTGAGTTTCATGAGGATATCTGGATACAGTACAGTATACTGATTAGACTAGAGGCAATCAGATTGGTGGTGTTTATCATAAGCACAAGAAAAGAGCCTCATTGTTTAAAGGTTCAGCTCTGTGGTCATGTTGTTTAGTAGGTGGACGTGACTGAATTATTTTTAATAGGCTTTTCCTAAATAACACAGGAAGGCTGATTATGTTTTGGTGATATGAAATGTTGTGAAGCCTTCATCCATTATCACCATGCATTAGTAATTCTTGATTGAAAGACATCTTTGGTGACTTACCACTTGATTAGTTAATATTAATATTTTGATTACCTGTAGTCTCTGCTTCACTTAAATTGGCTTAGTTTATATCATGAGTGTTTATTTTTTGTAGTCTTGGAAGTGCGCTCCAGGTTTTTTATATAATCATCGTCGAGTTCTGCAGGAAGAAAAATTGCAGTCTGTATGTAATGGACTAATGTGATAACCTGATGAAAGAGTTTCAGGATCCCTGCCTGCTATAGTTACTTTCCATCCCAGAAGTAGGGAGAAGACAGAAACGGCCCATTGTACAGCTGAATAGACAAAGACAGCAAGAAGAATTTGGGACAAGGCTTAAATTAGAAATAAGAAGAAGGCATATTTCTCAGTACGTTCTATGCTATTTATTTAAATCAAGACTGGAATGGCCCAAATAGCGGGTTGGTTTTTCTGAGTTATACAGACGTGCACGTCACAAAAAGCACAAATCTCTTCAAGTACACAGGCAGCATAGAAGAGTTTGAACTGTTTATAGCTCCTATCACTTGTTTCATAGGTGTTCCACAACATTAAGTGTAACTGTAAATGGATTAAAAAAAAGATGCATCTTTTTTTTATTTAATAAAAAATGAAATTGGGGACAAATTGCTGTGGTATAAAAAGAATTAAACACTTATGGACGTGCTTTTATTGGAAAATAACCTGCCCGATTTGCATCAGGTCCCATCACACAACCGTGTTTTATGCTGCATTTGACTAAAGGTTGTAACGTCAACTAGAAAAAAAGAGGGGGAAAAAACACCCCCTTACCTCAGAATTCCTACTCTGGAGGTCAGGACGTTCTCCTCAACTCCACGTGACGTCAACTGAACATGGCTGCCGTAAACAAAGTAAACGAGATCTACTGTGTGTATATATACAAGTATTTGCTTTAGATCAATCAACATACTGACTATGAAGTTTTGTTGAGGAAAATATACATCACTCATCACTGGCTTGCTTTTTGCCAACTAAGGAAGAACATAGAGGCGTCCATGTTGTTTGTTCCCCCCAATTTGTAGAGCTAATGCACAGATGTTGAAAATATCAAAGTTCTGACTTCTCGCTTCGGAGGTAAGTCGAAAGCAGCAGCATTATTCCTCTATAGCCTGAAAGCGAGCAGCTTCCTCTGAACTGCTGCTCAGTATTTACCTCAATTAAATCAACATTAATTAGAACCATAAAGTAATGCACCTGTTATCATGATTTTGCCCAAAAAAAAAAAATTCCTCCAAAGCAAAAGGGGTATGAAATTGTCGAGCTGCAGTCTGGAAAGAATTTGTCTGTGTGAATACAAATCAGTGATTACACCCTCAAAACGGATCGATCCAGGGTCAGACCTGAGTGTCTGGGCTAAGACTGAGAACGCCCTTAGTAGGTATTTAAAGATTTTCTTTGCTGCTCTGGTGTTTCGAAGTTAAATGGGATTTGCGTGATTTATTAAGAACAGTAGAGGCATTTGGAGGTGGAGGTGTTTACTGGTGTGAGAAGGACATATGATGTTTGACCTTTGTTATTAAGGCACTTTATTTAAAAGGGGAGTGATGATGGAGAGCATATGGTCTTTGTTCCTTAGAGAATGTACCTCTCTCTCTCTCTCTCTCTCTGTGTGTGTGTGTGTGTGTGTGTGTGTTGTAGATATTTTTGGCATTAGGGCTGATTTCTCAGAGGAGTCATGGCTCGGGTCTGGGACTTGAGCAGCACTGGAGATTTAATTAATCAGAAACACACTATGTTGAATGAGCTGTGAACATGAAAGTAGCTTGAATTGCTATCATTTGTGGATTGTATTTTTATCTTCTCTGCATTTTTATTGGAGCTATAGAGTGATGAGAGCCTGAAAAGTATCAGCATGAAACTGCAAATTATTATGAAGTAGCAACAATATCATGGTTACAAAAGTATGAAATCATCTAAATCATTCTCAGAGGTTCTTGGAGTGCTTTTTGATTTCTTTAAAATATGCTTTAAGGTATGACTCCTCTCCTGGAAAAAGGAAATGTTTTACTGAGCTTTTCCTCAGAAATGCTTGTCTTCGAGCCTGTACAGTGATACAGTGATGGAAATGTGTACTGCTCTTTAGGTGTAAATGGAAGAGGAAGCTCAGAGTAAGGTGTGTGTGTGTGCGTGTGTGTGTGTGCGTGTGTGTGTGTGTGCGTGCACGGAATAAATACATTTGTAAGTACAGAATCCACATTCAGGTTCGAACATTCAGCAAGGCCATGCAAATAAATATTTTGCATTCTCGTGTTAGATGTTTGGAGAATCCTGAATGTTGCATGAGATCTGGTTGCTACAGCACCTTCACTCTGGTCTGAGGTTAAATTTTGTAATGCACAGCATTGTGCATGTGTACGAGTGTTGAGTTGCTTAGTGATGCTGCTCTCATGGACATCGCTGATGAGTCATTCTACCAGGTTCCTGATCTGTACTACAGCCAGTGACAAAGAGAGGAGCTTGTGCTTTCTCACCTTTTAACTAAAGAAAAGCTTACAGGATTATCTTCACGGGTGTCACATTCAAACCTGCGTGTCCAGATGTGCATCTGTCAGATATTTTTGCCACACACAAAATGAAAATAAAATAAGTGGATATTATTGTTATTTGTGTTATTATTCTAGTAGTAGTATCGTTGCAGTTGTAGTTATTGTTAAAGTTGTCATTGTGGCTGTAGTAGTAATTGTAGTCATTGTTGTAGGCATGGTTATTGTATTAGTAGTAGTTGTTATCATTGTAGTTATAGTTCTCATTGTTTTTGTAGAACTTGTTGCTGTAGAAGTTGTCTTAGAACTTCCCTTAGAAGTTGTCCCCCCCCCGGGCGCAGCCATGGCCTGAAGACTAGAGAAGCAGCCTTGGGCCTGAAGGGTCGCTGGTTCGATTCCCGGGACTGGCA
>JAOTRR010000043.1:25195962-25213547 GCA_028570945.1 Gogo arcuatus | reverse complement strand
TTATGCAGAAATATAGAAAATTCTAAAGGGTTCACAAACTTTCGAGCACCACTGTGTGTGTGTGTGTATATATATATATATATATATATGTGTGTGTGCGTGCGCGCTAAGCTTTTTAGATTGAGGTGTGGCATGGCATTACTTAACTGCATTAATAATAATGTCAGTGGAAATTCCTCTCTAGTATGGTAGGACAAAACCTATGAATGAGTAGGTGTGTCCAAACTTTTGACTGGTACTGTGTATACACAGGCTACTTGGGAAAATGTGGTTTCACATCAAGTGTTTTGTTTTCACAACACAAAAAAACACTTCACCTGTAATCCTATAGATAGTGGCCATAAGACAGGTGAATTTTTTTCACTCCATTTTTCACTGGAGTTGTGCCAAACCAGTTAGTGAGTGAAAAGCAGGTTTATGACATGTTGAAGCATTGTCCACATTGCAGTGAAAGTAAAAATAACAACTTGGCTATTTCTGCGTCACTGGAATGTGATGTGAGCGTACCGCTTTAACTGTGGCTGCATACAGTCAAGACGCACAAACAGCTTGTCTTCTCTTGATTTTCTGCTTCCAAAGTGACAGCCAAGTCAAACAACCTCCTTATCGTCAGAGTTAAACTAAGATTTATTTCCTCTTTATACCACAATGCTGTTGAATTCTCAAACCTAACTAGTCAGGAGGTGTTGAATAATTTTCTATAACAGCAGCTCTAATCATAGTGCAGGCTGTAAATCGAATCGCAGGTTTATATTAATGCTCTTGTTCTAATATGTTATAGTTTCTGGAGTAATAGCTTACACAGGGACTTGTTTGGCGGACTTTTCACATAAATATGTAGTTGTTGTTGATATGGGGAGGTATTCTGTGAGGAGATCTTTGTTTAACCTTATGGAAGTATTGTCCAGTGTCAGTCAGTGATAAAGCTGTAACTACGTTTTCAGACATGGGGAAGTCTTCAGGATAGAGGATGTTGTGCTTAGTAACATGCCAGGCTGTGTTTTTATGTCTTATATTTCAGAGAATTAAAAGAGGCTGGTAAGGGAGCAACTGTTAGAAAGTGTTCTAATGTAAGTGATGACAGGAACTAACTTGTTGCCACATTAAATGTCACTTTGAATGGATAGAAAGTATGGTGTCATTCTTTAACATATAAAAGTTGTTAACATTGCCAAATTTCTGTGGTATAATGAAAGTCAGTCACCTCAAGACTTGCTGTTAGCAGAAAATAAAATCTAAGTGACAACAGTAACTCTGCTTCATGTTTAGCTGCATCACACCACCCCATTGTGTTTTATTCTGTATTTATTACTGATGATAATAAATCTAATCTAGATATCAAGCAACCTAGTTAGTTAGCTGATAATAGATAGGACTGATCAGAGTATTGTTATGGTTACCATGTTTGTCCTCATATCAGCGCTAGGCACTCCAGCCAGCACTTTTTGTCTTTTAGCTTCCTCCACATCCATAGTCTTTCATTTCTTAGGCATGTTGTTTGATATTTTCAGGGTCCCAGACCATCAGGACATTGCTTTCGGGGCTCTGCAGCAGGGTGGGAACTGCCTCGACACGCTGGGCCACTTTGCTGATGGTGTGGTGGGAGTCTACGAGTGCCATAACGCAGGGGGCAACCAGGTAGCATTCAGAGCACAGGTACAATTCTCTAAACATTTCAGGAGCAGCAGGAGCGTGGCGGGTGACACACACAGTCTGCACTGGGGTGAAGGAATCTATGGATATGAAGAGTGGAGAGTCACTTAAAGCAAACCCACACTGCACTGTTGGTCTGGAATCACATGTTTCTAGCTTCTTTATAGCCTCTATCACACTTTTTTTTGAGCACTTTTTCACAGAAATTTAACAGTAATTAATTGGAATGAGGTTAAATGTGAACACAAGCCTAAGTTAAAATTCCTAGTACAATGTCCTAGAAATGATCAGGATGCTCGTGTGTGAACAGAAGCTGATGCGGTTATTCATGAGGCACTCAGTAGTAGACTCTGTGAAAAGGTGCCACAAGGTGATAAACCATGAAAAATCCTGTATAATGAGCTTTGATGGTAAGTGTAAATGTGTGCCCCTTGGTAAAATACTGTTCGACGGCTGAAAGTGGTTTACTGGTGACCCTATGGGCGTAATGTGAATGTGAAAACGCAATATGTGCCCCATGGCAAAATTACAATCCTCAAAAATTAAGTGCTTTGAATATTCAGCTCTGTAGATGATCGTGCTGATATGGTTTCTCTGAATGTGTCATGAAATTCCTCTTTGCTCCATGTGTTCAGGAGTGGGCCTTGACTAAAGATAAGTCAGTGAAGCACATGGACCTGTGTCTGACTGTGGTGGAGCGCATGGCAGGCTCTCAGATCAAACTGCAGGGCTGCAGAGAAAACGACAGCCGGCAGGTGAGTGAAACGCGTCTGAGTCTGGTGGAGCCGCACTGTGAAGTGGAATGAAAGTCCGACTTGTGGCACACTATGCCTGTCACACTGAGGTGTTGTTTTATTTTGAGTATGTAAAGTTTTATTTTTATACACTATTAAAACCACAGATAGGGAAGAGAAGGAAGAATAATAAAAGAGACAAATTCAGACTGAAATACGTCCAGGTTGTTGTCGTGTCATACGTTTGTTAGTGCGTACACTAGGCTTATATCATGTGGTGGCACGTGGTAATGAATGTTGGTATTTGTGTGAGGAAGAGTAACTGAGCATGGTATTGGACCAATGACTGATATCAGTATGAGTATTAGTTCATCCCTAGTTAACACCTCGTGTTTGTGTGTGTTGCAGAAATGGGAACAGATTGAGAACAACACTAAGCTGCGACACGTGGGTAGTAATCTGTGCCTGGACAGCCGGAGCGCCCGTAATGGGGGCCTGACAGTGGAGGTGTGCAATCCGTCACTCACTCAGCAATGGAAGTTCACCCTCAACTTGCAGCCCTAGTCCCTCGTCCCTAGCCCCTAGTCCCTAACCCCTACATCCTGCGTCCTCGGCAGGTCACAGAGCAGTGTGCAGTCTCTGAGGGAACGCTGCCCAGCCGCAGTGGGTCTGCTCGCCCCTTTCCCCTCACCCAGGGCTATGGGGCCAAACAGACACACAAACAAACATGAAAACTTTTTTCCATCCAACTATATACCTCACCATTTTATTTTTGGTCCAACTCTTAATTGAAATGCGTAGGATTTGAGGTATTTTGTTTTCATCCTATTTTTTATGCCAGCCAAATGGATTTCATTTTTGTTGCCCATATTTTTCTGATTTTTTTTCATCTTTTTTGTTCTTATCATTTTTTTTTAATTAAAGTTTTTGCTTCATGTAACCAATAACGCTGAATGTAAGCGACGCTCCGTGGAGGCTCCTTTTGCGATAGGAGAGAAAAAAAAGCAAAGACCTTTTCATGTTTAGTTCCACATTCAAGCAGCGTGTGTGTGTGTGTGTGTGTGTGTTTGTGTGTGTGTGTGTGTGTGTGCGCAGATAGAATCTGCAGGCCTGCGTTTATGTGAACACTCTGTACAGTCTGTTCAACAAACAAACAAACAAAAATAGGCCAGCTTTGTCTTTTTTTCTCCTGCAGCTTCTAACAAATTGTCATTCAATCTATTTTACATCTTGAATGTGCAATGAAGATCTGTTTCCTCGTTGAGCCTCGGAAATGTTTTGGTGGAGAAACAACAGGGCACCGTGTAGTGCTCTGCGCTACCATGCAGTGTTAGTTGCCTTTGTCACAAAATGGACAATAAGGTGTACTTTTGTTTATTTTCATAATCATCACATTGTCCTGTCATGAGGATTTTTTGATTCAAGTCATTTGTAGCTGCATTAAGTAGAATCATTCCATTGACGAGACGGTAACTGTACCTGTGTACTGTTTCGGTCGCTTTGTTATGAAAATGTATGTGTGTGCATTATGTTTGGGTCAGTGTGTGTGTTCACTGTAATCAAACCGAATCCCAGTGGCAGGACCTGTTTGAATTTTGATCATGGGCTTCCCAAAACAAGAGACAGGAAATAATTTCAGATGGTTTAATTTGTGTATTGCACATTATATTTACTTGATTTTTTGTTTTGTTATTTTACTGTTTGTCCTTCAGTTGTTCAGTGATTTAGGTTGACTGCCTTTGACTGTATCCATGCTACTGTAAACAGAAAGGGTACCTGTGCTGTGCAGCTCTCAGTCAGGGCTGGAAGTAGCTGGACCTCAACTGGACTCTGAGAGAAAACACCTCCATGCTGAAGGTGTGCGTTTCACTCTGTTATACATCCTCCATGCTTTTATGCTTTCTTTCATCACCTAGATCATGACGTTCATTATGGTACTTCACGCAATGCTGTGGTTCTGGTTCGTCTGTTGTAAATGATACAGACAGATGAACAGAGAAGCTTTGATTATAGTTCCATTTTTCTGACTTTGGTATGTGTCTGATTATAGCCCTGTAGCGTAATTTATTCTAGATTAGGACACATACTGATGAGTCTCAGATATACTGTAATCACCATGCTCACTTTGTTCCTGAGTATTTTTGACTCCACTACATCACCCTGTATTTGTCCAGCTACAGGGACTCTTTTCCACACGTTTTTGGAAGTGAATCTAAAGACACTAAGACAAGTTGAAGGCTTGTCGGCTTTGAGTTCTTCAGTGCCACTCTGGCATGAGACTGACTGAATCAGGGTAAAAACCTGACCTGCGTGTGTTTTATTCCTTGTGTCCAGAGTTGAAAAAGTCAGACATGATGCTGCGCTCTATATAGAGGGGATTTTTATAGATGGCGAATGAAAGTATGCACTTGTTGAGTTTCACTGGTGAAATACAACTGCCTATGATCATTTTGCCATCACTCTGCCAACATTTGAGCAATTTTGTACATTCTGGAAAGAAACCTTTATATGATGTCAAAAAACCTAGGGCCAAATTGTGAGAAATCCATTGCTTATGAATCTGAATTGGAATAAATGTTTACATAGTACACTGTGCCAAAGTTTTTTCCTGATGGGTTCAGTTGTCTCAGCGTACTTCAAAACTACAACACTGACAGAAATCATGACCCCATATTTCCTCCAGTTTTTTTATTTTTTTTTCTTTTTTTTTTAACAAGTTTGATTGTGTTTAAAGGCAAGGGAGATGTGACGGGGTCACCAGTTGTAAAAGTGTATATGTGTGTATATACAATCCGTATGTCCATGCATGTACATACAGTACCAGTCCCAGTCAAAACTTTGGACACACCTACTCATTCATAGTAATGGGTAAGTGTGTCCAAACTTTTGACTGGTACTGTATAAACACGTACAATTGCAGTTACTAGTGATTTGGTTAACTGTACAGCGCTTATATTTGTCCTCTGTTTTATAGATATGGTGAAAGGTTTACTTTGAATGAGGAAATAATTAACTTAAATAAAAGTTTATATATAATCAGTTGTGTTTAATGTAAAGTGTCTGTGAATATAATCACTGGATGAATGTGTGATTTGAGGTGATCTACCGACCACATATCGCTGTGGCATCATTGGGACTGAAACTTTTATAGATTTCTTTCATTTGTCAAAGAAGTGCCACTGAGTAGGATTCACAGTGCCATCACTTTGTCTGCAATACTGAATACTGAAAAAGCATTTCAAACCTAAATGAGCTCAAGCAACTTCCTTTAACAAAATCAAACAAATGGACAAACAAAAAGTAAATAAATAAATAGTGGTTGCTGAAGATGAATGAATGACTGACTGAATGAATGAATGAATGAATGAATGAATATTTTTGACTCTAATAGCCCTCAATTTAAAAAAAACAGCATCGTCCTTTTAACACTAGATTTTTTTTGAACACTAGTGCAATATATAAAATTAGGCCTCATATGATTCATTGAATAGCCTTTACAAGAGACGATATTAATTCCTTAAATGGTTTACCACCTTTATATACCAATTTTATCCTGTTAAAAATATAAAAACATTTAAATATAATCAAATACATTTAAATGAATAATAATGGAGATAGTGGGTATAAAAAGTATACACACCCCTGTTAAATGACAGGTTTTTGTGATGTAAAAATGAAACAAAGTTAAACCATGGCAGAACCTTTTTCACCTTTATTGTGAAATTACAACATAAAAATCAAGTGACAAACAACCAGAAATGTTTTAGGGAAAAAGAAGAAGGAAAAAAAAAAACTTCCAATACCTAGCTTGCATAAGTGTGCACACTTTTATAATAGAGCATTTATAAATGTGGCAGAGTTCAGAATCAACCAGTCACATACAAACGCATGTAAATACTAATTAGTGTACACCTTTACAGCTGTTCCTATAGGATTTGCCTGACATCTTAGTAACGTCCAACTGGAAAAGTCGTGGGCCACAAAGAGCTTACAAAGCAGGTACGAAATCTCAATGTTGAAAAATACCGAAGAGGGCATTGGATATACCATGGAACACTAAAGACAATCAACAAGTGGAGAAAATATGGCGTTTATGAAGAACAGGACGGCCCTCTAAAATTGATGAGAAGACCAGGAGAAAACTGGTCAGGGAGGCTGACAGGAGGCCTACAACAACACGAAAAGAATTGCAGAAATTTCTGCCAAGTACTGGTTGCTCCCTACATCTGACAACAATCTCCCAAATTCTTCCTGTCTGGCCTGTGGGGTTGGGTGGCAAGATGGAAGCCATTTTTAATAACATACATACATACATACATACATACATACATACATATAAAAAATCCAAGACCAGATAAAGTTTGAATAAAAAAAATCCAATCTCCCAAACCCATGTGGAATAATGTGTTATGGTCTGATGACACCAAAGTTGAACTTTTTGGCTATAATACCAAAAGATACATTTTGGTGGGGGGGCACACACACAGACACACACACACACACACACACACACACACACACAGCACATCACCTAAAGAACACCATCGTCATGGTGAATTATGGAGGCGGCAGCATCATGCTTTGGGGCTGCTTTTCTTCAGCTGGAACTGGAGCTTCAATAAGGATAGAGGGAATAATGTATAGCTCCAAATACCAGTCAGTTTTGGTGCAAAACTTTACGGTTTCTGCTAAAACACTTAAGATTGAAGAGAAATTTCACCTTTCAGTATGACAGCGACCTGAAGCACACCTCCAAATCAACAAAGGAATGACTTCACCAAAACAGGATCAAGGTTTTAGAATGGCCCAGCTAGAGTCCGCATCTAAATCCAATCAAAAATCTGTGGGGTGACCTGATGAGGGCTGTGCACAGGAGACGCCCTGCCAATTTGACAGAGATAGAATGTATTTGCAAGGAAGAATGGCAAAAATATTGCTGTCATGATGTGCCAAACTGAGTGACCCTTACCTGAAAAGATTGAATGCTGTGATAAAATCAACCAAGTATTAGTTTAGGGGTGTACACACTTATGCAATCAAGTTATTATACATTTTTTATTTTTCACTGTATTCCCCTAAAATGATTCTTATTGACTTTCACTTTAATGTATATGTTGAATTTTCACAATAAAGGTAGAAAAGGTTCTGACATGATTGATTTTTGGTTTCATCACAAAAACCTGCCATTTTAACAGGGGTGTGTATACTTTTTATATCCTCTTTATTGTAATATATTATTTATCCATCAATATATTAAAGACCATTACTATTATTATTATTATTATTATTATGCAGTTTTGCACATACATATGAAGTTTGCATGCATAATATGACTCATCTATAGGCATGTTGTAACATTAACATAGCCTACTTAAATGGAATAAATTGCACTGTAGTACTGAAAAGGTATTTTAATATCTGCAACAGTGCTATTAAAGATGTTTTTCAAAATTACTGCTCTGCTTTCTTATATACCATCACCAGCTGATCCACACGTTTTAGCTAGCCTATTGATGGTTGACGGTTTTTTCTTTTATTCGTTACACTATGAATGTCACCTCATCCTGCTCTCAGCACTAGATTTTGAATAATGCATCCTACAACCGAGACAAATACTCATACAACTGAGTAAATCCTTTCAGATCGGCTTCCTCAGCAGCTGCTCCCCTGCTTGATAGGACCTCTGCTGGACATCATTAATCAGACTTTTCTTCCACAAAAATCCCAGTGTTTGTGCATTTGATGTCTTTAAGGAATCATGGACAGAAAGCCAAACTGGATTGACCCAAACTGGGTAAACCTGTTTTTTGTTTTTAATCTGTCTGTCTATACATACATACACAGTGCCCTCCACAATTATTGCCACCTCTTGAACAGATTAGTAAATAGGGTTAGAAAAAATTCCATTTTGTTGAAAAATTATTTCTTGATGAGGGATTTGTTTTTCTCTGAATAAATTGATTTCAATTAAAGGTTGGATTTTTCTCATTTTTTCAGTGTGAGATGAAGCGGCTTCACCAAAAGGTGGATTTTTTTTCTAACCCTTCTAATCTTTACAAGGGGTGCCAATAATCATGGAGGGCACTGTACAGTGTGTGTGAGAGAGACTCATTCACCATGCTTGGACCTGGGATGTACTATATTACTGTATTGTTATGTATCTGGTCTTGTGTTTTGTCCTTAACCTAATATTTTGTCATTTTAATTTCTACTGTAAAACATTCTACTTCCTACATTTGTCTATAATCCTATAGTGATGACTTTTTAGCATCAGACAGTTTCAAGGAGTTGATCTAAATTCTTAACAAATTTAAACTTGAACAGATGAGACAATAAGAATCTGACCTGATACTCATTACTCTTACCTATCTGCTGCTGCTATGTACACTATGTACATGTATTAATGAAGGCAGTAGCATTCATCAGTAATTATCATGCTAGTTAACATTTAAGACATTAGGATTATAGCTGTTGGTTTCCCATGTTTCTACAGGTAAAAAGAAAATCCACCATAAGTACTAAAATTAGTGGTGTGCATTTGTACTTTACTTTCATACTTTTAGTGTAGATTTGAATGAAGAATTTGACGCATTACAGCTTTTACCGGAGTATTAATTTACATTTTGAGTCATTGCACTTTTAGAATTTTATTACTTTTACCACTTCTGACCAAGCTAGTAGTAAATAACAGAACCATATTCACATTTGCACCCTGAATGGTGTATATAAAAAAAAAAGGAAAAGAAAAGAGTCATGTCCATTTATTTGTGTGCAAATTGGTGTAAAGTTACACTGACAGGTGAAGAGAAAAAGGTAAAGGAAAGATCAGACAGAAGTGCTGCATTCATGGGTGAAAATTACACGGAACATTTGCACACAGGTTCTTCATCAACATTCACAATGGGAAAACACACAAAGGATTTTACAGCAACACACTACAGTCACTACAGTTGTTCACTGCTGTGGAACTTCATAGATAGAGATTATGTACACTGTTAAATTGTCTCATTTTTTGACATTTGGTCCAATGTAAATGATCAGGTCTTAATTACTTATTAAATAGTAATTAATATAATTGTGTACAGATGTCTTCCTCCTCACATACTGCAGCTGCTCAGCTTTCACACCAGTCAACTGCACGTACGTCTATATCATTGCAACAGGTAATTAGCAGCCTATAAGGTCTGACTTTAGTTAGAGGTTTTATCAGGCTATATTTGTACGTTTTAAGAGTTTTTACCAGCTGTAAGCATGGTTTTAAAAACACCCCATCTGGTGTCTACTATCCCCTTCTCCAGTTTATTGCACTGCAGAACCATGTGGTTACAAAACCCTGAGGTTTCCCAAGACTAAGCTCTCATGAGGACAGAAGAGCCATGAGATTTACGTCAGACTCATAATAATGTCCTATGAGTGGAGTTCATTCTCTTCCCCTAAGAACAGTATAGTGAGAGGAAGTGGGGTACTAATCCCAAAAAGCCATTCATTCATGGTTTCAGATCATCTGTTGTATCACAGGAAATAAGCATTAGTGGCGGTCATCTATGTATTAGATTGTTGGCAATGTAGTTGATCAGCAGTACAAAAATACTGCAATAATGTGAATTAAAAGCTACCACCCAAAGTATTTAAAATGAGGACAAGGAATAGAAACAAACAAGACCTTATAATTATAAGGTGCTATGTGACAATTCTGTGATTTAACATATCGAAGGTATAATAATTAATATCTAATTCACAAATCCCTAATTAAAGCAATTAATTCTGGTGTAAAACTTTTCAACATGGATTCATTGGCAGGCCAATGACACATTTATAACTAATTTGGGGGAACCTTCTAATTCCTATAAGATCTTGAAATGTATACAATAAAGCACTCACAATTAGAGGTGTGCAGCAGGACCAGGATCCCAATGGGACCCAACAAAAAAAATTTGCTGGAGCAGGCAGTCTGAAATAACGCTCACAAGACAGAAAGACCATGCTCAATTATATGTGTGTGTTGGACACAATAGGAGTGTTTGTGCTGCATGACACTGGAGTGGGTAAGATTGGTCAAAATTCCTGATGGAGGGGCAGGATTGGTCCCAATTTCTTTTGGAGGGCGTGAGATCAGACGCCATTCCTGTGAGCGGGATTAGTCAGAATTCCTTTGGCACCAGACAGGACGAGTCAGAATTCTTTCAGTAGCAGGCATGAGGGTTCAGAAGCAGGCAGGGTCTGTCAGTTCTCTTGGGAGTGGGTGGGATCGGTCACAAATCCTCCAGGAGTGGGCAGAAATGGTCAGAATTCCTTCTGCAGCAGGGGGATGTCGATTCTTTTGCAACTGGGTGGGATTGGTCAGAATTCCTTTGGGAGTAGGTGGGATTGGTTTGGATTCCTTCAGTAGCAGGGTGGAGGGGTCAGAATTCCTTTGCAGATTTTCCACCGCTCTGGTTGGGATTAGTCTGAATTCTTCGGGAATGGGCAAGATGGGTCAGAATTCCTTCGGCAGTGGGCAGGGTGTGTCAGAATTCTTTTGGGAGCAGGTGCGATTGGTCAAATCCTTTGGGAGTGGCAAAATCGGTCACAGTTTCTTTGGGAGTGGGTAGAAGTTGTCAGAATTCTTTTGAGAGTCAATGGTATTGGTCAGAATTCCTTCAGGAGTGGGTAGGATTAGATAGAATTTCTTTGAGGATGGGCGGGGTGAGTCAGAATTCTTTCGGGCATGAGTTAGATCGGTCACAATTCCTTCAGGTAGGGGTGGAATCTGTCTGAATTCATTCAAGAATGGACGGGATAGGGATTTTTTCCAGGAGTGGGTGGGATCGGTCAGAAGCCTTTAGTGAGTGGGCTTGTGGGTCAAAATTCCTTGGGCAGAATTGGGAATAAAAAACATTCCTGTGCACACCTCTACTACTAATCGCATTAACAGTATATTAAAAAAAAAGACATTTAGAAAAAGATTAAACAATCATTTTGCCTTCAACAAAAATATACAGATACAAAATATGTATAATATACACCGTATATTAGACTAACCATAAAGAGAGCATGCACCATATTGTAACTGCCCCTTCTCAGCATGCTGTTTCTTTTCCTCACTATTGAAAACACAGGACAGAAGAGCGGGCGATGACGGCAATAAAGCAGTGATGCAGTTAACATGTCCAGGGTAACCATAAGTGGAAAACAGCTGAGAAGTGATTTGACATGTCTTCAGTGGGTTTTGAGTCCATATCTTGAAGAGCAATAGAGTGTGAGAGAGCTGCTCTATTGTATTTAGACAAATGTGCTGCCTTTCCCATGTAATACTTATTTGCCATCCAACAATTTCAGTGTATGAGCAATCCTTTGGCATCTATCTGACACAAAGTCAGGGGGTCAGTGTCGTATGTGGCCATCACACAGTGATATGGAAGAAACTACAAGCAAAACGTCAAGTGTACAAAGCAGAACTTACAGCCTGCTTTTAGTTTTTTACTCATTAGTGAATCTTCAGTAACACTTTGTCTGAAGGCCATGAGCATAATGGTTATTTCATGGCATACATAACTGCTGAATAAAACTTCTAGAAAAATGCACAAGTATATATGAAACATTATTGGCCAGATGAGTCAGTGTTTAACTTAAATAGTTTAATGTATGACAGGCTAGTTAGCTAGTTAAGTGTATTAATACACTCACTCACTCATTTTCTATACCGCTTATCCATTACGGGTCGCAGAGAAGCTGGAGCCAATCCCAGCCAACTTCAGGGGAGAGGCGGGGTACATCCTGGACGGGTCGCCAACCCAATGCAGGACCAACACAGAGAGATAGACAACCATTCACACTCACACCTATGGGTGATTTAGAGTAGCCAGTTAACCTAACCGCGTGTCTTTGGACAGTTGGGGAAACTGGAGCACCCGGAGGAAGCCCACGCAGACACGGGGAGAACATGCAAACTCCACACAGAAAGGCCCCCGCCGGCCGTGAGGTTCGAACCCCGAGCCTTCTTGTTGTGAGGCAACAGTGCTGGTGAACTTTTCAGCTATTAGCTGTTGTGTTCTGTCCTTGCATCTCACAGAAAATATTATTCGAGTCTGGCCAGCATCAGTTTTAAAACCTGAATGTTTATGATTCTTCATGCATGCTAATTAATCTGCTTATTAAAAACTCTTCATCCATCAACTTTATTGGGCCTTGGACATTGTGGGTAGTGCAGCAGGTGGTGGGAGTGGGAAATGCACCACCATGAAGTGTATTAAGTTTAAACATACACACCAAATGAAAACTTTTACAGAACACAATATCTTGTCTGTCAATCAACTATAATTTACAACAACAAAAGTCTGGTGGCGAAATCTGCTTGTCCTGGGCTACAGCCTTGTCCACTTCTGTGATGCAGATAGCCTTCCAGTAAAGTGTTACTGAAAATTCTTCAGATTTTTTTCCTACGCAACTACTATGAAAACATCATCCATCATTTTTGAGTCCTGATCAAGTTTTCAGATCAAGTTTCGGCCACATTCCTGTCAGAACATTTCATCAGTGGCTGAAATGTAGGATGGATCAGCTTAGACAACCTGAAGTGATTCATTAAATGAGTCATTTTGAAATGTAAGTAGCATCTCGTTGCCAGTTCGTAATCTTTACCATCGTTTTCTCTCATTTTCACAAGGCAGTCAGATGAGAGGCAGAAATAAGTCCCTTGATAACTCACTCAGCCTAACATCACATTTACGCCAACCCTAACATGGTACACACAATAAAATCTATTTACAATCTGTGTTTGTCTCATTTACATTTGTTTCTTTTGCTCCTGCTTTAAAATTTCTTGAAGGATGAATAATATGATGATGCAAATAATGATAATGGGACAAAGTGCATACTCTTCTCATCCTCAGGCCTCAAAAAAATCCACATAGCCTCACATTCGTTTTGGTGGATATGGCAAATATGGTTACACATTTATTTGGAGTCATGTCATTTTGGTCTGTTTTATACATTTCCATTGGAATCCAAAGTAAAAAATCATAAGGGTAAGTGCATGTTGTTGTTTTTTTATAGTTCACACACGTGACCATATTTTAAATTAGGCTTAATCAGGAAAGTCCTTCACTGAAATAAATAATAGGTACAGTTAAATGCAAAAGTTTTTATACCCCATTGGTTTCTTGTTATGTTAAAAATGTACTCAGAGGTGCCAACATTGCTAACAAGAAAATCCCAGCAGGCAGAGAGAAAAAAAAACAATATGTGCGTATGTCAGTGGACGGGGCGGATCATTTTTTCCAAACAATAAGCACTTACTCTATTTCTTACTGACCAAAGAGATCACAGTCCTGCTCAAGAGTTTAAAAAAAAAAAAGGTTTAAAAAGTAAACGCTATGGCTTAACTGTAAATATTGGCACCTCTACACATTGTAAATTTATGTACAGAAAATATAATTCCGTTAAGTTAAAAATGAACACAATAATTTGAAAAGAAGTTTTGACATGACCCTCTCAGTCTACAGACCTGATTTTAATAAGGCTGTGAATGATATCTGACAAAATTGTAATAGATATGTCAAAAGAATAGGCAAAGACGGAACAGAAACGTCAGGAAGAATGCACGGAGTCAAATATTAAAATCAGGGCTATTCCAAAAGCTGTTCAGAGCACATGGAAGAGGTTGGAGGCACCTATAAAGGTAAAGGTTGAAAATACACTTTTTTTTTCACCCCACTCTGAGGAGACACATGTGCAATGTGATACACTAAATGTCTTGCTGCTATAAATCATCTTCCTTTTGTCCTAAGGGTATACAAACTTTTGCACTCAACTATAACAGGAAAGTTGTGTTATATTAAAAAATGACAAGAAATTTTGGAAGACTTTGAATCTTCCATTTCAGTGAATGTATACGACACTTCATTCTTCATTTCCACTTAGGAATGTTCATCGCTGTGTATATTTATTATTATTTTTTTAATCAGTGCTGCATGTTGTTCTTGTGACACACAGAAGCAAATCCACAAAACGGTTTACCACAGGGTTCAAACTACACAAACACTATGTCATAAAAATCATTACACATTTACAGGGTCGTACACTCATGTTCATCATGCAGCAGAAGGACACACAGACAGTCGGATGACTTATATACAGGGTCCTGTGGTGTACAGGAGGAGGGAGGCTTATCATGGAGAGACTGTGAGGACAGCTGATTTTCAATACACTTGGCACAGCTTTGATTTGTCACAGATAGAAGGTGTGGAAATGTCATTATCGTGATCCTAACAGCCCCAGGCCCGTAGCTGTCACTGTCTATGCCTGATTGGGTACGTGTGGGAGTGAGTGGATGTGTGTGTGTGTGTGTGTGTGTGTGTGTGTGTGTGTTATACAGCATGCGGTCACTTCACTCTGTAGGTGAGCAGTCATCCAAGTCCAATAGCTCCTTAACGAGCCTCTCGCCGAACTGGGCACGGCTGTAGCGTTTGACGTGATAGGCGTCTGACATTTTGTAGAGGATGTAGGCGTTGTTGATGGCGATACTGATGGTGAGCCAGAACACCTGCTGCCACGTCTTGTTAGGTTTGTGGAAAATGAAGTATCTGCATACATTATTCAAAACACTGCTCATGATATTTTGTCTCTTCCATGGTTGCTATATATATCTGGGATATCTATATATACGTATCTCTATTTTCAAGGTATATAATGTGATGAATACAGATGTAATTGAATTGTATCACATAAACTTTAGAATACCACAGTGCTGTTGAATTTTCAATTCTGATTGGTCAGAAAGTATTTTTTTCTATAATGGCAGCTTTGACAGGGTGCAGGATAAAACTGAAATCACAGGTTTATAATAACAAATTACTAATAGTTTCTACAGTAACCACTTATGCAGGGACTCGTAAGGTGGATGTGCCACATAACAGATTAAAAAAATATGTAATTATTGATATGGTGTAAGTTTTCTGTAAGGAGACATTTATTTATGGAATACATATTTTGTGAGGATATGTCACAATGTACAGTATAGAGCACAAACCGATGAAGTATACTCACTTGCTGTACTTGTCGTCATATTTGCAGATGTAGCTCAGGTGTGCGGCGAAAGCTTCTACAGCCAAAGGACATGGGATTTCTCCACTCTTCCTCTTAATGATCACACCTAAAACCAGAACACAAGTGTCAGGAAGACCTAGTTACATCAGCCGTATGTCCGAAACCACACCCTATACTCTGTGTGATATAACCTGACTGCTGTGAAAATTTTAAGGAGCTAATAAATTCTGGCATAAGGTCAAAAATGAAATAGATGCAAAAGTTTTACAGGAGTTTAGTTATACCTTAATGTACAGCATTTTGAGTTTTCTAGTTAGGTCATACAGCACAGCTGAGAAAACACAATGTGCTCATGAAATCCCACAATGCACCACTATAGGTAGTATTTAAACCAGTCCCCGGGCCCTCATATCATCCATATTTTTGTTCTATCCCTGTGTTCTAGATGTACTCAGGACTGGTTTGAGAGCCACTGATCTAAACAATGACACCAACAGAATTCTGAGCATGCACAAGACATTTGAGAAGGTGTTTACATAATGCAGGGATGAATGATGAGTAAATGTTTACTTGAATCACAAGCCCTGTTCACTACGGGCCATATTCAAAGTTGGCGACTTATTTTTTCCTCGTTATTTGACAGCTTATAAAATAGCACTTGATCCAGCACATGCTATTATTTTGGATTAAACTGTTTTACATCATGCAACAACAGTTGAGTTCCATGCATGACCTAAAATAAAATATAATAAAGCCAATGTGCTGGATAATTCGATGCATTCTCCTGTAAAGAAAACATGCCCATGGTTTGAATAATAAGCTGACCAAGCACTCATCTGCTATTCTTACATCTCATTCATACTTTTTATCCAAAAATAAATTCCTTCAATTAAGATGCCATCTCTTTCATTGTGTTTTTGTTTGTTTTTCATTTAATTTAAAGGGACAACACTATTTATTAATGGATTAATATTGTCATATGTACAGTATGTATATAATATTGGACTTAAATGTCATTCCATATATTTTTGAGTATACTTATTGGCCAAAATGTGAATTTCCATATGACATATTGGATTACATTAAACTGTCAGACGGCGGTGCTGGAGCTGATATCACTCATGAAAAATGCACATAACTGAGACACGCCTCTGTTTTAGGCAAACTCCACCCCACTTGTGTAACTCTCGCGTATGTAACTTCTGAATAGTGCCCATAGTTAAGCCCATAGTTACACCTGAGGTTTGAATACAGATGTCTGCAATTTCAATATTACAGCCTCACTACGCATGCGCTTCACTCAGCTCTGAATACAGCCCCATATTAGTGTCCTGTATAGTGCTCCAGATTCTCCAGTGTGGGAACAGTGAATATGTTAACGTATTACTTACAGTAACATGGAGATAGCAGATTTTTTCAGATATCCATTATGTAGATACAATAGATAACTAAAACAACATTCAGAAAGCCGGTCATGCAGAGAAAGGACCTGATATGCAATTGTGTTTGTGTAATTAAAACCCTCGGTTACAGTTCAGTAGAATTAAATCACTGTTTTTAATAAACATTATGACATGTTTGAACGACTACAGCTTATTGCCATTGGATGTAAACCATTTATCTTTTGGTGCTCTGGGTGTGAAATGAGCTCGTTTCTGTCACAGTAAGGAGCTTTCTTTATAATTATAGTGAAATATGGCCAGGTCACAAAAACAATGCGGAAACAGGGCGCAACTATAATGAGATCTGGATGTTGATTTATTCGCTTGGTTGCCTTGCAATATCTTCAGGATTAATGAGGAGATGTGTGTCCTTATCAGCAGCAGGACCTGCAGTGCTGTAGAATGGCAGAAGGACCATTTCCCATGCAACAACTTTTCAGTTGGTGTACCAGCTGATGGGTCTGTAGCCTTTCCATTGACTTTTTCTCCACCCAGATGCAAGTGTCAAGGCTGTGAGTTATTGTACACTGCACGTAAAGTATTGTATCATTGACTTCAAACTAGTGCTGCATGATATGGTCAAAAATAGCAATTATATTTAACAATTGTTCGCCGAAGGTGAAGTGAATATCGGTGAATAATAACCGAGAAGAAGTCGAGGTTATTATTCACCAATATTCACTGAGCCTGAGGTGGATAATTGTTTTAGTATAAATACACAGGTGATTAT
>JAOTRR010000043.1:25180608-25191966 GCA_028570945.1 Gogo arcuatus | reverse complement strand
ATATATATGTGTGTGCGTTTGAAGATCTTAGTACTACACACCCTGATGTTTCTGTCTCGGCTCTGCCAATGGGCAATGATTCTCTTTTACCTGCTTAGAGTTTTTGTAGCTATGACCCCATTCCAGATACAGCACATGGCCTGAATGAATAAGCCTTTGACCTTCTTCCAAACTTCTTGTTCCCATGGAAGTAACAGTACTATAATAATAATAATAATAATCATCATCATCGTCATCATCATCATCATCATCTCTGGAGTGGGGTCCAGAATAACTGGACAAGGACATACACTCACCATTTACTTTTTAGTAACACCTATACACCTGCACATTAATGCAATTATACAGTCAGCTAATCATGTGGCAGTAGCATAAAATCATACAGATACAGGTCAAGAGCTTCAGTTAATGTCCACATCAAATAACAGAATGGGGGGAAAAGGTAATCTCAGTGACTTTTACTGTGGCATGTTGTTGGTGTCACTAGATCTCTTTCCAGTCTTCAGCTCTCCAGTTTCTGTGAGCTTGTGCCCACTGTAGCCTTAGACTCCTGTTCTTGGCTGACAGGAGTAAATCCCAATGCAATCATCTGCTGTTGTAGCCTGTCTGCCTCAAGGTTCATAGTGTTGGGTGTTGTATAGAGTGGTTATTTGAGTTACTGTAGCCTTCCTGTCAGCTTGAACCAGTCTGTCCATTCTGCTCTCTGCTCTCATGCATCAACAAGGCATTTTGCCTGCAGTACTGCCACCCACTGGATGTTTCCCCCCCCCATACCATTCCTGCCCCATCTCCCCACCCCCCAAATTTGATGTTTGATGTGAACACTGACTCAAGCTCTTGACCTGTTTTTATGTATTGTGCTGCTGTCACGTGACTTGTTCCTAATAAAGTGGACAGTGAGTGACTTTTGACTGTTTATATGACACTAACTTCACTAAATTGAATAAACAAGAAATAGAAATATTACATCTGTATAGAATGATGTGTGGGAAAGACTGTCAATCTAATATCTTAAAAAAAAAGATTTCTTGGACTTTTTTTTTTTTTTTGGCTTGACTCTCCCTGTTTATGCACCCCTTCTAATCAATATAAGAAAAATCTAACTCAGATTTATGGTAAGACATTACAGTATATTGATCTACATTAAGCTTTACTACATTTCTCTATTTGTTATGACTCTTTGTGTGGTTGTGCTGCTGCATGTGCTGTAACCACATATGCTTATAAATAAGCACATGCTTAATATTTATCACAAAACAGGATTTAGTGACCTGTCAACTGTTTTAGAATTTCCATTTAATATGGAATAAACCAAAACTTCATTATTTTAAATATACTGTTTAAATGCTGTTGTAAGTATATTGGGATATTTTAAAAAAAATTATTACAAGAACATAATTAATAATATATTTTTATATATATGTATACGTGTGTGTGTGTGTGTGTGTGTATATATATATATATATATATATATATATGTATATATACACACACACACTCCATGAGTTCCCTACAAGATCTGCTTGTCCCCGTGCCACTATCTATACCTTGCTTGATGGGTGAATAGGCATTGGAAAGGAATCGGAAGTTGCCCTTGTTGTACCAGCTGATGAGCGACATGTTGCCCTTCATCTTGATGTGGGAATGGCCGCGCTGCTGAGGGCCCTCAGGGTTACGCAGCATGGATGCAGGCAGACCGGTGCAGTCACTCTTCCTGGTGCTTAGCAGCCCACAGCAGTAGACATCTACACAAACCACAACAAATGTAAGACTTGCAGCATCAGCTTCCTGGAATTTTATAATATGAGGTGTGAGAAATGGTGAGTAGCTCAACCAACTAAAACACTTCATGTTATTTGTGGACATGGAGCATGGGATTGATTTGAAATTTGAAATATTCACCCATCAGATTTCAGCTTCTGAACTTGCCCTTGCTGTACCAGCTGGACTAGAGCTGGCCAACATGACAAAAAAATCAAATTGTGATAATTAAGGGTGTGAATCACATATACAGTATGGAGACAATATTTTTGCGGAGGTTTCTAGCACCAAGAAAAGAGTAAAGAGAAATGAAAGCTGAGTCTTATGTTTAGTCTGAAATTGCACTATATGCACCATGAGAGAATGGCTTAGGGAGCAAATATGGAGCTGTTCAGCACAAACATTAACATAAAACGAAGTAACAAGGAACAAGAAGGAAAATTAAATGGTTGCTAAGAAAAGATTTCAGTATACAATCAGCTTCTTACTGTGCATAACAATGGAGTTGATCTGTGTTTTGAAGTACTGATACTATTGTGTATTGTGACAATTCTTTGGTGATAGTGATAATATCACTTGCAGCAGGAGGATACTGGATATTGGGCAACAGTGAAAAGTTTCAGGTTAAAAAAAAAGAACATTAAAAAAAACAAAGGTAAATACAAAAAACATGGCCACAAGTGCAATGAATAAAACTACAGAATATGCTTACAACTACCTGAGTTCCCTGTGGCACGCCGTGATGTATGAGTAGATGTAATGCAGTTTTAGTATGAGTTTATTTATACTCTCCATCATCATACTGAGATTTAATGAGTGCATTTTCAGCTTTCCAGCAGGGCCAGAACATAAAAATTCTCAATCAATGAATCTAATCTTACCACCAAGGGTTTAATATTTATAATACAGACTTGCTTTAGATTAAAGCTACCTGTTGTCAGTGGCTGAGTCTTCAAGAAGGGGTCATATTGGCATCTACTTTCAAACTAGCAGTCCTAACTTTCAGATTATGGAGAATCCTTGGAGACTCCTCCTTTTTTGCAGCCTATGAATAATTTATTAAACATTCTGGTGCTGAAACTATGATAATTCAGCATGCTGTCGCTAACACTGAATCACAAAAAATACTAAAATATCTGTCACTGACAATCTGTGTCATAGCCAGGTTAATATATTTGCAGTATTTGATAACAGCAAGCTTTTAAAAAAGATGATAGCCAGTTGAGGGCGTTGTAATGACTGTAGAGTTGGTCAACTACTAATATAATTAGCACAGAACCACTGAAGGTAAATATTTTTGAATTTCCATGCAGATCACTATCAGATCAACCAGTCTCTGTCAAAATATGTTCATAAACATGGTATCATCTATGTTAACTGGCCCAATCCTACCTTTTATATTCTTTAATAAAAGTTCCTCTTCAGCAGGGTTGGAAATAGATTTTGACAAGCAGCCATTGAAACTGAACGCATGTACATTATAAAACATTCTTCCACTGAAAATTCAAGATCAAACACAGTTGCCTCTCTCTATTAGCACATTTCCAGAATGTCAGCACTGATTGAAAACTGGAAGAGTTGAGAAACAGCTGCTGGATGAAGAGATTAGAACAGAAAGTGCTGACAAATTGAGACTGAACCAAGATTGTGTTTGGAGTCTAACAAATGTGAACACTTCCCATTATACAGCCAATTATAATAAGCGCATAGCAAACTGGGAGAAGCAGAAGCAATAAAGAAATAAAATGTGAGTGAGTGTACATAGTTGAGAGTTGCAGTGCTCACCCTGATTCTCAAACTCCTGGAACAGGCCGAGACTGGTGATGCTGGGGCCGGTGAAAATGATGGCGTTACGTCCAGACAGGTTTTGACAGAGCTGCCTGGCCACCAGGCTGTGGAGCTGGGGTTTGTTTTTCAGTGTGTCGAGTCCATCTGGACCAGAGCCCTCCTTCAGATGTACATAAATCTGCACACGGGGTCATTATATACAAGCACTGTCAGAACTAACTTTACTGTTTGATTACTACTCAATTTTCCATGACGTTTCTTTTCTCAAAACCAAAAACACTGCATTCAAAAATGATTAATATCTAATGTTGTACATAAACACTGTAATAGTTGGCAAATTGCTGTGGTGTAAGAGGAATAAAACACTTTGGGACATGCTGTTATAGGAAAATAATCAACTTCGAGTTGTAACAGTAACTCTGCTTCATGTTGGGTCACATCACCCCACCCAGTCATTGATTATTTTCATATAACAACACATTAAAAATATATTTCTTACATTTTTCAAGTCAACCAGCTTGATTTTTTTTTTCTGGACACATTTTTTTTCCTCTTTGGGTGCACAAATTTGCTCAACTACACTCGAATTCTGATTTGGGTCAACTAAAATTTTTAAGTACGATACAGAAAGCAAAACAAGAAAATTTTCTCCTTGTATATCTGTTTATTAGCTGCTCACACACTGGGGGGGAAAAAAACGATAGGACACAAACATATTCACTAACTTGCATTTTATTACCCTTGTTCCAGCTGACAAAAATACACACCTGTATATATATTTTTAATCTATAATTAGATCTATATCGTTTTTCCACTAAAAGAAAGACATTTCCGAGTTTACTTTTACCTAATTTACTTTCATTTTTAGTTGTAGTTTTACATTTTAGATTTTTGTATTTGTAATTTTAGGCTATTTTTAACATGAAACCATTTCTTGAACCTTAATCAAAACATTAATATAGTAGGATGACTGAAATGGTTGACTGGCCGTGTATATAATGGTAGTTAATTAATATATGGAGAAATGTCTTTACACCATGAGTGCATTTCCTATGATTTATTACAACTAGTCCCCTGTTGTGATTGCATGCATGTAATAGTGAAACAATACGTTATGGCTGTACCAGTGTGTTTCTGGCTAACCTGACAGATGAAGCCAGTGGAACTGCACTGTCGCACCCACAGGCTGAACTTCCTCTTCTTCCTCTTGCGCAGCTCCCTCTCTGTGCATGTGGTGATGAACACCGGGTCCTCATCGATCAGGGGCTCGTGCAGAACCTGAGATACAGCACACAATCATACTGAGAGCTGAAAGGTGAACTTAATTTATTTCCATGAGACAAATTGGTTGATGGACACAATTATCATCAAGGTGTGCAATTTTGGTGGACTTACTATCCATAACTGAAATGAGGCAGTAGGATAGTACTGGATTTAAGGAAGCACAAGGCAAATCAGTAGGAGTCAGAAATGCATGTGTGCTGACTCACTGATTCCCCTGTGTGTCTGAGCAGCTGTTCATATATATAGTAGATGGAATGATGAGCTGGCTCTCTGCCCTGCCTGGGAAGTCATCAAGGACGAGCTGGCACAGCCTGCGCTGCCAAGGCAATGTTGCCATGGAAGTGAAAAAAAGCCTGGGAGCAGATGGTGTTTCATTTACTCATGACGGATGACTGTTTGAGGTTGTGTCTCTCGACTGTGTGACACCAGGGACCTCAACGACACCAGTGAAGGATAATGCAAAGCCAAGACAGGCACCTAACATGACTCATCCATCTCACAGCTGTTTAACTGGAACTTTAAAGGAAAGACTGAGATGGTACAACTCAAGCCTGAAAATAACAAACCCATGATACAGACAAGAGTAAATTATCCACACATCTGTTCTTTTAGATCAAATTACTCATTGTCATAGAGGCGTTATCATAATCAGTTCAGCTCAGGCAGACATGCCCAGGGTGAAAGAGTCATTATAGTAATTATAGAACGGCTTAATATCATGAACTCAGTTTCTTCCTCTCAATGTAGATAAACAAAGTAAAATGCAACTAGGTAGAATACACATTTTGCATAAAATCACCTGACAATTTTGGATCAAACATTTAAATTCAAACAGTTCTCTGGATTATTAAATAAACTTCACTAACAATTTCACCAACATATTGGTGGTACTGTAATTCTCCTGCATGGCTTCACTGCAAGCTTAAATACACTATATCACTAAAAATATATATATGGACACCTGGTCATCACACCCATATGTGCTTTTTGAATATCCCATTCCAGATTTGTTCTCCTCTTTTGCTGTTATAAGTGCCTCCACTCTTCTGGGAAGGCTTTCCACTAGATTTTGGAGTGTGGCTGTGGGGATTTCTCATTCAGCCACAACAGCATTAGTGGGGTCAGGCACTGATGTTAGGTGAGAAGATCTGCATTTCAATTCATCCCAAAAAGTTGTTCAGTGTGGTTGATGTCAGGGCTCTTTGTAGGCCACTCGAGCTCTTCCACACTAGCCTTGGTAAACCATGTCTTCATGGTGCTTGCTTTGTGCACAGGGGCATTGTCATGCAGGAGCAAGTTTGGGCCCTTTAGTTCTAGTGAAAGAAGAATCATAAATCTACAGCATACAAAGACATTCAAGATAATTGCGTGCTTTCAACTTTCTGACAACAGTTCGGGAAAGGCCCACATAGGTGTGATGATCAGGTGTCTGCAAACTTTTGGCCATATGTGGAACTGGTTTGGCTTGGTTTACAAATCACCATACTGCTTGTACAGATAACAGTACTTTAAAGTTTGGGAAGCAGAAATGTGTTTTAATGCACACTATGACATATTAAGTGCTAGAAATTATTCCAATGCAACCTTTATCCATCTTTATCCAATTTTTTTTGTGAACTGTTAAATATTTGTGCGTGTTCCAAGATTGGAGAGTGCAGGATGTTTGGATTCATGGGAAGTGCAAATTGAATTGGTCTAATTGGCAATGACGTATTGACTGTGGCAGCTCAGTCCATTTGTTAATCAGAAAAATGAATTATTGTTCCACCTTAATGAAACAATTCATCTTACTGGGTGCAGTGATGGTTCTGACCAGAAATGGTATTAGTAGAGTCAGGACACTGCTTAATATATGAATGGGGCAATGTGTAACCCTCAACATTATGTAAATTCTGCCCCTCCAGTAAAAAAAAGGCCAATTACTTTGTTCCTAAAGATGTTGCCAGGAAGCATATGTCCTATCGGATTCTTAAACTGATGCATGTGCAGATATACGGTGCTTTGCTTCATTAGTGATGGAGAAATGTGCATGTGCAATAGCCAGAGAACCCTGAAGAAATGCTGTATTTTGTGTGTCTTTTTTTTTGTCAGATTTCAAATCTGTCTTCAAAATGTCATCTTGTTGATTCATTTCTGGTATACAAGTCTTTCCCCATTCAATTAGATAGGAGCTTGGTCTTGTATGGCTTAAAATATCTTCCCAGGAGAGCTGCAAAGATGGCTGCTGAGTGGACCGACTTTACTAGATCTTTACTTTTTTTTTTTTTTTTTAACTTTTATTTCCCCCCCCGTGTGTGTGTGTGTGTGGGGGGGGGGGTACCTGAAAAAAAGCAGGCCTGTTTACATCCCTCTTGTCAGTCATTTCATATACACACCCCTAAAGGCTCTTCACTCCGCAAATGTGGCAGAATTAATTGTTTAAACAACCAACTTTTCCAGATACTATTGTTGTGGGGAACAACACACCTATTGCAAAAAATATATATAAAAATAAAATAATATAAGTAAATTTGGAAGTAGATTTTTTTTCCCAAAATGTAGAAACCTGCTGACCTCAAATGGGGATGAATGAGTATTAAATGGGTAATGCAATAATTAATGTTACAAACTGGAAAAATGTTTGAATCAATCTACCTTATTTGTTTTTTATTGCTTGTAATTGTGTGCTCATCCATCCATCTATCGATCTATCTATCGATCTATCTATCGATCTATCTATCTATCGATCTATCTATCTACCTACCTACCTACCTACCTACCTACAACTACCGGTATATATTAAATCTATCTATCTAGCTCAGTAATGTGGTCAGTCTTTTGCATGGTTACAGGTAACTTTGCCCTAACCATAGTAGCATGAGATGAACAGCACAGGTCAATCAGATGCCTAACCTGTACGTAATCTATAAATGTCCAAACTCAATTAGTCATCTTGCATGATCAATTCAGTAAAATCTTTTGGTGCATCTGTATTTTGAGTGTTTACAGCTAAATTTGTTATAACTGGCCAAGAACAATTTAGATGATGGTAAGTTAGCTAGCTACTGAACTAGCCCATGGCTACTGTTGATACTGGGCGGTAGGACTTTATGTACCTGGACATGGATGGCTGGTGGGCTCAAGGAGTAAACAAATCATAAAAATGTTTTTTTTTTTTAGTTGACCTAGAGCCTAAACTGGGCAAGTCAGAGTGACATATATTTACTTCTGCTACCCCATGTAGATACGAAACTCCTGGAAAACTGTGGTAATATATACAAAAATGTGTCAAACCCTCACATGTAAACCAGTATAAACCAAGCTTGAGTGCACATCCAAACCTCAGCACTGACAAGTAGGTCATCTTCTCTGCAATATGCATGGAGCCTGGGAAAAGCTCCTTTCTCTATTGTTTTTCTCGCTTTCTGTCAAACACTCTCTTACTCGATGTGAGAAGCTAACCTCATGTTGTGTCACTAGAAAATGACATGCTGTGGGGAAAATATCTGACAAAAAGTTCTAAAAAGTTCACCAAATCCCTCACACACCTCCTGAATTGGTTGTCATGTCCTGTGGTTGCTAAAATACTAAAGATAAATGTAGAAGACATAAAAGTGTGTTCTTCAGATGACAATGGCTCTAAGCATTAATTAGTGGAAGTGGTTATTTCAGTGATCCTTGGCACGTTTAAATGGGATGGTGGTCTCCACAGACATCACCTACAGAATCCATTACAGGGAGTTAAATCAGCACCATAAATCATCATGAGCACTCCTTGAAGCTCAGTAAAACTGAAAATGTGACTCTGCCCATGGCCTGTAAACCACGGGGAGAGTCACATGAGTGAAGAAGGAGAGAGCCTGACAGGTGGCACGTCTGCACGCTTCTAATTACAGCTGGAGGGCCAAAGTTTCACCGTAAATCCCCAACCCACTTCCTTCTGGCTCAGAAATGCTCAGCCACGTCACCTGTCCTAGTTTCTGACAACTTAATACAGCCAAGATTTGGTGGGAGTTTGTGGGGTCCCTTGGTAATGTCTGAAACTGGCTTCTGTCAGTTCCGTGGCTCATTATATGCCAAAGGATAGCTGAATGGATCTCATTACAGGTTTACAGAACAAAAATATTTGAAGCTTGCCAAAAAGCTAACATATAAGTTGACTGACTCTTGTAGACAAAAATCTATTTGAACATTTGTTTGCTGTTTTCTTCATAATGCACTGGGGAAATCAGCCCCATTACTTAATGTCTGTTGCTCAACAAACTTTCTGTGGAAAAAAAACAGAGTACTGTATTAGAATATGCTAATGAAAAAGCTGAAAAGCAGCACTGTGGTTGGGAAGAAACAACCCATTTACTAGCTTGTGGCAGCTCTACCATGATATTAACTTTTTAAATCCAAAAAAACTCATCTGAAAACTAATTTTTTTACCCTGGCTATTTAACTGTCATGATTTAACTTCATGATTTTTAGCATCTTTATTCATCTTATTTATTTAATTGAATTAAATTTTAATTACATTTTAATTAAAATGAATTATTTCATTATTGCTTGTGGGATATCGCTTTGCATTACAATTCCCTTAGCTAAATCAATTATTTACTTGCTCAGTTAATGTTAACAAACCATATAATTGTACCACACTGTGGAACATTTACTGTAAACTATAAATGCAGAGTTGCCAGTAAATTGCTTTAAATTTACAGTAAAACATATTTACAGTAAAGTAATATAATAGCTTACACTGCATAAAATAACACATAATGCAACTGTAAACGGTTAAAAAGTACAGTGTGTTATTCTTTAATCAATTAAAAATTGCAATCATTCTAAATGTCTGTGGTGTAAGAACAATAAACCTCTTCAAGGAAATAGTCAACTTCAGGGTTGAGTATTTTCCTATAACTACACCCCCTTTCATATTTTATTCCTTATTTAATGTTGAAGTACATAAGTTTCCTAAATGTTAACTAATGCAGAAATGTTAACTAATGTAAAGCATTACCATTTCTTGTATCAATCTATCCTTTTAGCTGAAGCACCTGGAGACTGTATAGTAAATAAAAGGTGTTGTATTAATGTATTTCTATACCTGTGTTTGTGAGGCCCGGAAGGTACAGCTGAAGCTCTGCTGCAGTGAATCCAGGAAGGGCTGGATCTTGTAAAGGCCCTGGTTACCACCTTGGCTTGAACGGAAGGCCACGATATGGAAGTACTTAAGGATCTTCTCGAAGCGTGCCTGGCTCATTTTGAGTGCTATGCTGCGGTTGCTGAAGAAGCCGCTGCTCCAGATGCTCAGGACGGATTCACAGCGGTGCACACTGGTGGAGATCACAAAGCCTAGGAAGGCTTTCATCTCAGCTGGCGTCACGTTGGTCCAGCCTTCATCACTGCCAAAGCGTTCCTGGTACTTCTTAGCATACATGTTGGTCTGAGTCACCATGTTCTGAATAACATTATCAGGTACAAAGAGCTGGAAGAAATCCATGGCTGTGGCAGTGGCCGGCATTTTCTGTGTGGGACCTGACATTGGAATTGAACACACAATAGTCAGTGTGTTATGCCATAAATATAACATAGCACAAGGTTTAGTGCACTTAGGACAAGCATTTATGTGTAACCTTTAACCTCATCTAATATTACCTCATTGGTTTTTGGTTTTCGTTAGAGAAGATTTGGTTTTCTTAAAAAAAAAAAGAAAAGATTTGTATAACTGAAAACCACATGTTTCCTGGTGGAAAGGAATACACTGGGAGTATGCAAAGTTTGTATGAAGTACCAACAAGCAACTGAGGTATTCACAATACTAGATGAACACAAACAGTAAGAAGTAATCATTACAAACACCAAAGTACAGTAATTAATAAAAAAAGTTATATTTAAATCTAAGAAAACAAATAATTATTTTAAAAAGGGTGGGGGGCAAGATAGTTTTATTTACGGACACTTAACTTTAAGGTGTGCTCAATGTTTAAGAACTTCTTATAAGCCTTGTTTTGACATTTATCTCAGGTTTGGTAACCTAAGCATAAGGTTCGCAGGTTAGAAACAATTTAACAGCTCTGTTAAAACTGACGTACAGAAGGCCAGGAAGTGTTTTCTGTTGTAACTAGTTAAGATTAACCTTAACCCCTTAAACTATTGGTCTATTATTAAATGATTCTGCTTAAAGCATGTCATTAAATAACTACTATAAATTTCTCAATAACTTAAGCAAAAAGAATAGAAAAGGTATGTTGCTACTTATATGAGCTGTAAGGAGTGTAAATCTGGGCCCATCAATGGGTTTTGGGATTTTTAAAGGATTAAATAAGGTTGATTATTTTATCAGACAGTCGTCATTTGAATGCAAAATTCCATTGTGCTTATGAAGCATTTTAAAAGAAAATGTTTAATTTGTGCGTGAGTTTGTGCGTATAATATGGCTGCAAATCAATTTGAATGAATGAATGAATGACTGAATGAACAAACATAGGAGTACAGTTCATATGCAGTATCAGTCAAAAGTTTGTACACCCCTACTCATTCATAGGTTTTTCTGTATTT
>JAOTRR010000043.1:25148024-25160994 GCA_028570945.1 Gogo arcuatus | reverse complement strand
TTGCCTCGGCTATTCTGTTTGTGCCTCGCATGACCTTTGCCTGTTTCCTCACTCTGCTTTTGCATTACCTTTTGGATCTGTTTGCCTGCCTGTTTGAAAATAAACACTCTTTCTGCAATTACATCCGTCCATCCGCCTCCTTTACATGATACATACAAAAGAGTGACTTATTTCCTTTATTTCATAAATATGTAAGTGAATTAAGCATAAATGTAAATTAAACACAGTTGGTCTTGTTTTATGTAAGAGAGGGTGTTTGGTGTGACAAGTGGGTCCATTTCAGTACTACAAACTTTTCGGTATAACGAACTATTTGAACGTCCCCCAAGGAGTTCGTTATAGTGGGGTTGCAGTGTATTGTAGAAAGGAAAACAGCTAAATGAAACTGTTTGTGAGCTGTGTGATTGTGTTGTGTGTTTCAGAGGATCGCTGGTATCACTGCCATGCTGCAGCAGTCTCTCGAGGGTCTGCTAATTCAGGGCTTACAAACATCAAACGTGGCCATGGTGCGTCACTGCCTGCGCACTTACGCCACTATCGACAAGACCAAAGATGCCGAGGCACTGGTGGGGCAAGTCTTAGTCAAGCCATACATGGAAGAGGTATATTTCATTTATTTAGCTTCGTCTATACTCGTACACTGCACCCAAATGCATAGTATTGTATTACACTAGACCAAATGTAAGGTATTGCTCTACATTTAAATACATGCTCCTCTTGTAGTTCTTTTTGTGTACCAACTATCTACACACCTGATGGGAGTTTACAGGTTGAATAACCTGTTTATGTCACAGGTCATAACTGAACAGTTTGTGAAGTCTAGCCCTAATGGCCTTCAAATGATGTACGCAAAGGTTCTGGAGTTTGTGCCTCATCATTGCCGCCTGCTCCGGGAGGTCACAGGAGGGACTGTTTCTAGGTACGATGTAGTTCATCACATAGTATTGGACATGCTCGTTCTATTTTTGGCAGCCTATTAAGTCCCAGAGTTACTTTAGAGGAAGAGCACATCACTGCATGGTGACGCAGCAAAATCCTGTCAAAGTGCAGCTGTCAGACTCTTATGTTTCAGTTATGCTTTTTTTGCCACTGTCAGGGTTGTTGCATTACCTTTTTTCACTTGGCCATGGACTGTGTAGCACCAGTTGAACTAACCTCCAAAGCCTTGCTTCAGAGCCTTTTTTGGAAGGTTGCTGTTTAGCAAAAGCTCTGGTAACACCCAAACAAATATTTGTGGAAGGCCTGGGAAAAACCCATAACATGTTTCTGTGACCGACTTCTGGGGAGCAGTCAAAAATGACATCTTTTTTGATCAAAATTGGATTTTCTACTTACAAATTACACCTGTGATTTAATAAGACCATAAATATATTTCACCAAAACAATGTTGAAATGTTTTATTTCATTTCTAGCCTAAGCTTCTAGCCTAAACTTTATGCCTGCAGAGATCATGTTGAGTAAACATGAAGCCAGTTTAACAAACATGGTAAAATGAGTGACTTCTTAAAGATCTTTTAATTGCTAGCTAGCTACCTAATACGCATATAACAATATATTGTGCAACAATAAATCGCGATGCAAATTTATGGCAATTTGAATGAATGAAATAAAAAATGAATTGTGGTTATCATCAGGCTGTGTAATCTTAGTTTTTCCAAGTAGTATTTGTGTTGTTTAGACAGCAGATGGTGCAGTAACGCAAAATAGTGGGAATGCATGTGACTTCACCGTAGGCGGAAGTAACACAGCTCTAATGGCATGAAAACACACAAAAAACAGATCTATTTGACTGTACAAGTAGATTTAACAAGAAATCAGAGTTCTCTTTTGACAGACTGCTGAAAGCTGCTAAAAAAAAAAAAGGAGAATAAAAATGAAGGTAAATGTTCATAAAAAGTTTATTAAGGCCTATTTGTTAAGTTTTTCATTTTTAATAAAAGGAATTTTTAGTTAATAGGCTATTATATTTTACTCCAACCTTTACAAATGTTGGCAAATTATTGTTGGTTATTAAGAAAATGAAACAAGTATTTTTTTTATTTAAAAATGGAACATTTAAGTTGATAGATATGAAAATAAATATTGCATTTTGTTGATAATAATATTTTCTAATTTATTTATTCATAAATATCGTAGGAAAATCGAATCGTGAACCCAATATCGTGAATTGAATTGTGAACTGGGGAATTGTTACATGCCTACTAGCTATGTTTTGTTTTGTTTTTTTTGTTTCCCCCCCTTCATGCAGTAAATGTTGTGCTCTGATGAAATTGTTGGTTACATGTGATAGTGAAATGGGCTTAAGCCTAATATAGATATATTCAGACTTTTTCCTCCATGAGGGCCACTTTTCAGTTTTGTTTTGTTTTTTGAGAAACGCACCCTCTTTTCATTTTTGAGGGTAACCAGACTTTAAATTACTGTAACTTGTGAGATACATGCAAAAAAAAAAAAAACTTAACATAATATGAAATTACAAATGTAACCATTTGAATGGTTTTCCCCTGTCCACCACTCATATGTTCAGTCTGCAGATTATGAAAATGATGTTTTTATTGTACTCATAATTGTGTAATTTTTATACTTAGTGACAAAGCTGACATCGTTCCTGGGTATGACTTCCTTGTTAACTCTGTCTGGCCGGAGACCATTAAAGGTGTTGAAGGCAGAATCCCTTCTCTTTTTAATCCTGGCAATCCTGATGCTTTTTATGAGGTAAAAAAAAAAAAAAAAAACCCGCACGCGATTCTGTACGATTCATTCTAGCTATTCATTTTTAGTCTCACTTAGAGCCTAATATGATGTTGAAGGCTTAAGTATCATCAATGTCTTTTTATGTGTTAGTGAGCTGAAATCATTGATGTGTAAGTACCCAGTTTAGTTAGTGGGTTTTTTGTTAGCATGAAGACATTTATACAGGTGGCTTTTTCATTTCTGCTGAATGATGGGAATTTCCTGTTTTCTTTATATACACGTGTGATTCACACCTGTGATTCACACCTGTGACATTGTGACTCATGATGCTGGTGTTGGGAATGAGTGTGAAACCGCTGGGTGTAAACATTCGAGCACAGCTTTATAAATAGGTGTTCAGTCTATGTGTTGCAGATCCCTCTGTTTAGAAACAGTTGTTTCAGTTTGACATCAATGGTCTGTTTACAACTCTTTCAAACCGGTTGTCTTCTCTGTCCAGAATGTGTGCCTTGTTGTTTGCAAAGGAGTCTTTTTACCTATGGTCAATTCACCACAGCAGCTATAGCTAACAATAAGAAGTTGATTATGAAAACCAGTTGACAGGGCCTTTAAGTGAATTCCTTCACCTCCACCAGATGTCCTCTACATACCTGAGTTATTGGTTTGGCCTTGCTCCCTGAGAGATACTCAGATCTTTTCTCCAACTTTTCAGTATGCAATCATATTTCTGTCTTTAGAGGATGAGGGTTAGTTCAGTGTCAGTTCACAAGTGTGACTCGTACACAAGGATTTTCCCACCGAAAACAGAACTCATGATGCTGTGAAATGTCTTCATCATATGAAATATAAATTCAGTCGTAGGGACATATTACTGTGAGACATTCAGCATGACTTGAATGGACTATTAACCCTCATAGACATTTGTTTTGTTGGGTTTCTTGCAGAGGTACTGCGTTAGCATGGACTTTGTGCGGAAGTTTGAAAGGCAGTGTGGATCTCAGGCGAGTGTAAAGAGACTCCGAGCACACACGTCCTATCAAAGCTTCCACAACAAGTGGAACCTTCCTGTGTACTTTCAGCTGCGGTGAGTGACGCTGAGCTGGTTCCTGCTGCCTCTTTTTTCAGACATCCTGTAAAAATGCTTACAGATGGTTTCTAACAGACTTTTTGGTACATTTTAAAATATTAAGTAAACAGCAAATGTAATAAAATGAGTTAATGCCACCAAAACGTAGTAGTAATAATAATAATAATAATAATAATAATAATAAATAGGAGGGAAAAACATCTCATTTATTATATAACAGAACGTTATTTGAACTGGAATTTGGGGAAACCTTGTGAATATCCTAGACTGTGATTTTTTATTTTTTTTTTCCCCCAGACTTTTCCATTTAAAAAAATCAATATCTGTAATTTTGCATGTATCCAGCATAAATCTAAACTATTTGTCTTTGTTTTAACTACTAGAGTAAATGTGATTTGATTTCTAATTACTAATGCTATATTTTGAGAAAAGTTTAAGATATTTGTCATTATTACTCCCAAATTAAATCATGGTAATCATTTTCCTCAGCAAATGGTGAAAATGGATTTTGTGAAATTGAATTATTAAGCTGAATCAATCATTATGTAGGAGTTGGACTGTCTGTGCTCTGGGTTGTTTATTTTGAGCCTCGGCTTATTAAGTCCATCCTGCTGAACCTTACTGTTTGCTAGAAGGGATTATAATGTAGGTGTATTGTGCAATTGTCAGGGATTAGGCTTGGTAAAAAGAAAACATGTACTGTGTATGTACAATTGCATGAATATATAACCAGGGTCCACACACTTCATTCCATTTGTTGAGCTCTAGTTACATGTAGGCCTTAAAAATGAACCTCAATAATGGATTGTGCCTTGAATGTGGAATAAATGTTCAAAAAGTACGTAGTGAATACCTCATGTTGCCAGTGCCACCTTTATGAGCTCAACATATTATAATAATAATAATAATAATAATAATAATACATTTTATTTAAAAAAGCGCCTTTAATGACACCCAAGGTCGCTTCACAAATATAAACATAGAAATACAAATCATACAAACATAGAAAAACATCTGGAAATTGCTCCCTCACTCACTTGTTCGCTTGTTCTCTATTTACTATATAGACTGTTCTATATAGAGCTCTGAATAGGGGGCAGCAGTAAAAGAGATGCCAGACTGAAATAAGAGAACACTTACATTTCCAGAGCAGTTATTAATATCACCGTGACCCACCATTACATAACCAATTTATACATGAGGATCCTGAGTGTTCACCCTATCTTCAAACAGAGTGAGAGGTTAGATAGTACTGTCCTATGAGTGTGTTATGCTGTGATGCACCATGAGCAGCAGTTTGAAAAGATGCATTTGTCTGGCTTAACATGTCTTGGAGGCACTTGTTGGCCCTCACCCTCCCCAGGTGCTAGCTGTCATATGTATGATTGGGGAGAGTTGGCTGCTGCTTTGGAAATGGCAGGTGACCAAATTGGGGGAAAAAATTAAAAACCAATTTGAACATTACAAATTACCTGACAACCCAAAAATCACCAAAATGAAGAAATGTATAAACAAAGGGCTTTAGTGGTTGTAAAACAACTCCTATCATTAACCATTATTTAAGAAATTTGCTACAGCTATTGTCTCCATTAAATTCATTGCCCTGGATGTGTTTTTCAGGTACAAGGACATTGCTGGATATCTGGAAAATGCCACTGCAGATGGATTAAAAGCAGCTCCCGGTTAGTCTCCAAGTGGTCATGCAGAGAAAAAAAAAAGCTGAATAAATGGAAATCTGCTTAGTTTTTAATGTTGTGCAAAATGATACTGACTTTTGAAAATGGAATTAGTTTGTGTGTGGGCATGGTTTTATTTCTTGGTGGGGATTAAAATCTCCACAAGGACAGGAATACTGTGTTTTTAAAAAAGCATAGTTTTAAAAACAAATAAAAGAGCCAAACAGTTTCCTTTTGGAGGTTAAGGATAGGATTAGATAAGGTGTAGGCATGACATTAATTATCTGTATGAATAATTGTGTGCGTGTAGCGGGGAGCCACTACCGGCTACAGGTGACTGACGTGTTATGGAGCTGTGTATGCAGGTGTTGGGCAGAGCGTGCCTATCTGCCCCCTCTCGCTCATCGGTTCTGGAAGCTAACGCTGCAGCTCCTCTCCCGTTATGCCACCTTTCTCACTGAGGTACAGCAGATAAAGCAATCAGCATGTGCAGACATTTCCTCTTACATCCTATCCTCTTCACAACAGCCAAGTTAAAGATATGACAGTTGACCTCACCTTGTGGTGTTGTCATATGTTCTCTCGTCTTTCTGCATTCCTCTAGGTCCTAACAAAAACCCCGCCTTCAGAAACCACCAAAGAAGCCACAAGGCCTCTCCCAAGCTCTGCCTCCTCCACGTCGAGCCGTACCTCTCAGGATGCAGACAGCGAGAGCGGTGGTCCTACAGTTCTGTCCACCAAACAGCTTGTTTTCATTGCTGCTGATGTGGATCAGTTACAGGAACAGGTACCAATGGGACAACACTGTACAGAGCAGTGGTTCTCAAAATGTGGTCCATGATGTTTTTTTGTTTTTTTTATTTTTTAAAAAACTTAGTTACAGGGTGGAAGTTTTTATATTTATGATCAAGTTTTTATAGATATAGGCTTATTTGACTTGCTCACTTGGGTTTAATCCAAACCTCAATAACTCAAAAAAGTAAGCCTATAAATAATATCAGCTTGAACCTATAATGTGTTCTGTTGGTGGAAATGAAGTCAATTCTAATAAATAGACTAAATATTATTCTAAACATTTATATGATGTTCACAAAATAAATTGATGCTGGGGCAGTCTGTGGCAATTTATTTTACTGTTTCTGGTTGCAGAAATTTTGAGAACCCCTGGTATAGAGAATATCGTGTCTTGAAGATGTTTAACCACTTATCCTAAGTGTTTATTAGTTTATTACTTCTACTGTAGTAATATAAAAGATATAGAACTGTGCAGTCATTGAACTTCAAGATGAAACTAGATAGCTTGCCTTAATGCCACTAGACCTTCAACAACAAGATGTCTGAACATCTTGATATTGGATGAGTCTTTATGTTCATGTTATCATGTTTATCATGATTTCAGATTCCTGACATCTCCAATATGGTTAAGGAGAGATTGCTGGAAATTGGGTTCCAAAACCTTGCACTTGTATCAGGTATCTGGCAGTGTTACATGTGATATCAGATTTGATGTCAGATAACAAAGGTGCTCATGTGGAGCTATTTTTTTTATACCCTCTCTCTGCTTTTGAACCTCAGATGCCTTGAACGACTCTAAAGCAGCGTTGTCCGGGTGCATCCCAACACTAAACAGCAGAATGACTCAGAATCTGACAGAGAGGAGCTTCCGCTTTCTGAAAAATGCATCAGAAGTTCCCCGACTTTACAGAAGGACCAATAAGGTCTGCTGGTGTGAACAGGGAACAATAATGACTATAGTACAGGGTTTCCCAACTCCAGATCGAGGAGATCAAGCAACCAGTATGGTTTGGTGATCCTGTTTAGAGACACCTGATTCAGCTGACCAGTTTGGTAGGTTGTGATAGAGCAGAGAAATCACTACTGGAATCCTGCACTCCTGCACTCCAGGGTCAGAGTTGGGGAACCCTAACATAAATTCCATAAATGAATGACTGTGAGATGCTGTGACAACATTCAAATCTGCCATAAGTGGCAAGTGAAGTTATTTAAGCTGTAATATGCCAAATGTTAGCAAGTAAAATGTTTTCCTCTTTTCTATATTAACATTTTCAGTTTTAAAGAAAATGCCCTCAATGTATTTGTTAATATAATTTCTTTTTTGTCATTCTTAACAGGAGATGCCCACCAGAGCCTCAGCTTATATGGATAATGCTCTGCAACCCCTACATCAGCTGCTCACTGACTCCACAGGTGTGGTGAAGACCTCCATCATCCAGGAGTGGCTTCGTGTTGCACTTTCAGACTGCACTCACAGGTAAATGTATTCTTGTGCAAGTATCAAGTTGGTTCATGATACATCATGATATGGTGTATTGGTAATGTATCATAATACAGTATCTCAATATTGTCTCAGATACTTTGAGACCATATCTGATGTGCTGAGCTCTGTGCGGAAGATGGAGGAGAGTCTGAAGAGGCTGAAACAGGCGAGAAAAACTGCCACAACAAGCACAGCAGGAGCCAACGCTGGGCCCTCAGACGACAGCAAGATCCGAGTGCAGTTGGCCCTGGATGTGGAGTACCTCGGAGAGCAGGTACCTTCAGCTCAAAATACCACACACATATTAGGGGTGTAACGGACATTTGGATCAGGGCAACGATTGATACTAATCGAGGTAACGTAATAAGAAAAAGATTTGTAAATAGGTTAGCAAGGTGATCTGCCTGTTGCTTTGATGCTGAAAATAATTTGTTTCTGACAGCAGGTTACTTTTGTTTGGCACTGACTTATAGGTGAAGAAAAGAAGATGGGACTATGATCTCTTTGATCAGTAAAAAATGCAGGCATCCCTGATTCCTTAAAAGTAGCCATCACACCAGGTTTTTGACTTCCTGGGTTGTGTGTGTGTTTTTTTTTTGTTTGTTTGTTTTTTTAAGCTGGTGCACATTCCAAACAAATTAGCCAAGTCATGGTTCCATCTCTTCTGGTATATCCTCTCCAAAATTACACCCACTATTTGTGTGCAACTCGACATTTTCACATGATCAGTTCATCTGTATGCTACCAAAAATGTCAAGGTAGATCTGAGAGGCAGGGAGCAGACGTATGTGCAGAAAAGTGGAATGTGCATTTTGTTTTTATGCAGAACAAGTATTTTTTTGCATTTTTGTATTAACAGAAAGGTCGTTCAGTAATAAAAGCTTAGGGTAAGATGTGCTCTGAGTCACCATTATAATAATTTTCTTTGAGTATGTGGGCTATCATATTTATATATTTGTTTGTTTGTATGTATGCATGTATGTGTGTTGAGTGTTGAGTGTTTTGTGTTCCTGTTTGGGAAGACAAGTTTGATTTGTTATTTTCTTTTCACATTAGTGATAAAAGTATGTCAGCCAATTTTTATACTGTAATGACAATCAGATCTTTAAATGTCTACAAATAAGTCAGTAAATATCTTTCACTACAAGTTGTAGACAGTTTATTATTATGTGAAGCATAATATGGACATGGACTGGAAAGCAGAACAGACAAAAATAACTTGTTAATTAATTGTTTATCATTCATGGTGCTGAAATGGAAGGTGCACACTAATTAAGCTAATAACACATTCATATTGCCTCAATTGGTGTTTCCTTTAACAGATTCAAAAGATGGGTCTCCAGACGAGTGACATCAGCATGTTCTCCGCTCTGCTGGACCTGGTGAGGGAGGCGCGGGATCTCGCCACAGCAGAGCAGGCTGGCTCCTAGGTCTCACCCTTCAGGTTGATGGGAACTACCTGATCTACAGTGCTTCAGCAGGCAGATGCTCACAGAGGTTCTGTGGGAAAACAAAAAAGGCTTCCCCAATGATTCACAGCCGTGTTGCTCTCAGTGCAAGGTAAAAATCAGAGCCCTTTGAGCTGTGAGCACTGCCTGTGATAAAGAAGCACTCTATAAGAATGTGTCCATGTGGTCAGATGTTATTTATTGTTAGATTCTGTTGGATAATTTGGGAATGATAAGCTTAAATAACAGTGGTTAAAGGGATTGATAATGATCTTCAATGTAAATTCTGAATATAATAAGATTGTTCGGAGTGTACTGACAAAGGCCTACAATGCCATTCTGTCAACTAACCTGTCATTCACAGTTACATAATTGGTATGAAAGCTTGTGACTTGGACACTGATGTTATTAAAATGATGTCATAAGATTAAGCACTGTGTCAGAATTAATTAAGTAAAATTTCTGCCACAGTTCTTCCTCTGAGGCAAGTTGTCAAGTTGAAGCTAGAACCTTTCTAGAACCTGACAGGATGCTTTCTGCATGTCACACACCATTTCAACAAGCTGTTCACATGTTCTACTGGACAAGGCTGAGATTACTGTAACTTTTCAACATATCTTTGACAATAAAAGGCTTGGAAAGTTATGGCCCATGTTGCTGCTTGTATTAAAGCTGGTTTATACTTGTTGTTGATGAGAGAGGTCAAAGGGGAATGGCCAGACAGGTCTGAACTGACAGGAAGGTAATGGTAACTCTAACAACGCTTTACAACTGCGGTGAGCAGAAAAGCATCTCAGAACACACAACACTGGCCCACTGAAAGTGGACAGTTATAAATTGAAAAAAAGACCAGGTGATGTTTTTCTAATCTTAAAGATTCTAGTTTTTGGTGAAGCTATGCTGACTGTAGCCTCAGATTCCTGTTCTTGGCTGACAGGATGTTATCTTCTGCTGTTGTAGGTCATCTGCCTCAGTTCGACATGTGGAGCATTCCAAGATGCTTTTCTGCTCACCACGGTTGTAAAACATTGTTATTTGAGTTACCATAGCGAACCAGTCTGCCACTCGCTGGATTTTTTTTCCCCCCCATGCTATTCTGTGAAACTAGAGACTGTTGTGCATGGAACTCAGTTTCTGAAATACTCAAACCAGCCTGTCTGGCACTAACAACCATGCCATGGCCAAAGTGACCTGTTATCTGCATGATTTTGCATTGTGCTGCTGCTACATGATTTGGCTGATTTGGATAATTGCGTGAATGGGCAGGTGTTCAGATATTCCTATTAAATAGTGGCTGGTGAGTGTATATTAGTCATTGTGGCTCGTGTTGGTATGAATATTAGATTGTCCAGGTTATTTGGCTTATTTGGTTTATTATTTAAAAAATTCAATTAATACAAGTGTTAGTTATTTGTTACTTGTGGTTTATTAATGCTGGAATTCATTAAGTAATGTGTTAAATAATGTCATTTAACAGAACGTTGTTGAATGTCCAGTGTTGCCACTTTATCAAGATAGATAAGTAAAACTTTCAAAGACAATATCTGAAATCATTCTGTGTAAATGTGTAATGTCAGTGGAAGGTAAGAAAGATATCTGTTGTAAATATGCCTTCTTTTTGGTTTTCTTTAAAAAGCCCAGCCAGTTGTGAGGACAGTTATTAATTTAGCACACATTTACCTTTATATGTAGTTAACTGATATGGAAAACATTTGCTATGTCTATGTTGTAATAAACTACATTGAGTTGAAAGAAGATGAAAGACAATAATATTACACATCGGTTGGGATCATACAGGGATTTACAGGTTTGGGTTCAGTATCCTTCCCAGCATGAGTATAGCATTAGTGTTGCCCTCTACAATGGTAAAAAGGAAGGGTCTGTCCACTGTGACTCTCAGAGGAACTCGCTCATCCTGAGACTTGTTAGGAACCTCCTTTCCTTCCTCGGACATCTCAAAAAGCACTTTGTTGATCACCTATCAGACATCAGGTCGAGAAGCTTAAATGAAATGGTTTAAATTTGTTTGAAATGATATTCCAAACTAGTCAGAGTTCTTTACAACTTCTGTATTATGACTGGATCTGTAATGTAGAATTCTGAAACCAGGTTCAGGTCCAACCACTGTGGCTTCCTTATATCAAAAGAAATCTATGATTTCAAAATAAACTGAACTAGCTTAACTGGGTTGGAATTATTTGGTCTGATGTGATACTTCATAAAAGAAGATTTACCTTGTCGACGGTGAAATTGCTCTTGGTGCTGAGTCTCTGAAAGTTGGCATCAGAACCCAGCAGTAACTTCTCAAGATCCATATCGGATAACAATGATCTCAGGTCAGTCACAGCTGTCATTGAGAATTTCGGCAGGGACAATTCCAGGTATCTGCAAACAGAAAAATGGATAATGTAATTACATGTAAATGTTTGTGTATTGGACACAGGGTCACACTATCCTCTGAACTATTGATCTCTCAAGGCCGAGTCCTGTACTGCAGGGATGAACCTTGGACTAGTGTTCAACTCGCATCAGTTTGATTACTTTTGTCTGTTAAAATATGTTTAACCCTGACTCTCCAACATACTGTTCAAAGAAGCTACTTACTGCTCCTTTAGATGTTTATGCCATGTAGATATGGTGTCTATCTGTAGCTGATTTTCGATGTCTTGCAGTCGGGTTCCCTCACTGGGTAGCACCAACAGCATGTAGGTCCGCTTGCTAAGGTCAAGTTTGACTACAGTGCACTTCTTGTCAGGATCATTGAGGTGCATGTAGTCGCCAGTGTGTGTCATGAGCGGTACTTTCACAGTGGACTTCACATCAATCCGGAAGTCTTGCACAGTTGTCTTTTCGGGCTGGAAAGCTGTTCTCCAGTTCCCTATAAATTATTACACATTTCCTGAGAGTCAGTAAAGCCTCCATCCACCTATCCAACAATATATATATATATATATATAGAGAGAGAGAGGGGATGCCATGGCCTAATGGTTAGAGAAGCAGCTTTGGGACCAAAATGTCCCTGGTTCAATTCCCTGGACCAGCAGGAATGACTGAAGTGTCCTTGAGCAAGGCACCTAATCCCCAACTGGGTTCCCTGGGTGCTACACCTGGGCTCTGGGTATGTGTGCTCACATCTCCAGATGGGTTAAATGCAGAGAAAGAATTTCACTGTGCTCTTAAGGTACATGTGACGAATGAAGGCTTAAAATTCCTTAAAAAAAATTTCTAGCACCAGAGAAGTAGGATTTTACTTTTAGGGGGAAAAAAAGTTATACAGTATTTATATTTACAGCATTTAGCAGTTGCCTTTAGCCAGAGAGAATTACTGAAGTATTTGTAGCCTTCATCAAAAATGTACAGCCTTGATGGGACACACCTTCACACACTCATTCACATCTAGAGGCAGTTTATTGTCTTCAATACAACTACCTGCATGTTTTTGGGAGGTGGAAGGAAACCAGAGAACTCAAATGGACACAGGAAGATTATGCACATAAAATCTGCGCAAGTTTAAACTCAGGATCAAACGGGGGACCCTGGAGCTGTGAGGCAACAACACTACCTGCTGTTCCACCGTGCTGGCCCTTTTAGAAAGCTAGAGCCCATAACTGCCCAAAGAATGCTTGAGGTTCCCTTTTTCCCCCCCCCAAGAGTGTATGAAGGCATTAAATACACTGCCCTGCCAAAAAAAAAAAGTCGCGTGCACTAGTATTTGGTTGGCTGCCTTTAGCTTTGATTACAGCATGCATTTGCTGTGGCATTGTTTCGATAAACTTATGCAATGTCA
>JAOTRR010000043.1:25072154-25096784 GCA_028570945.1 Gogo arcuatus | reverse complement strand
GACCTTAACCCCATTGAAAGTCTTTGGGATGTGCTGGAGAAGACTTTATGGAGTGGTTCGACTCTCCCCTCGTCAAGACAAGATCTCGGTGAAAAATTAATGCATCCCTGGATGGAAATAAATGCTGTGACATTGCATAAAGTTGTTGAAACAATGCCAAGGCGGTCCAATGAAATATTAGTGTGCGACTTTTTTTTGGCCTGGCAGTGTACATTTGTAAGGTTATAGGTGTCCCTAGCTACAAAATAGTTTGAGAACCCTACAGAAATCTGTAGATCTGGGAAGAAATCTACAGAAATTGTAAACATACTTGTTGATTGTAGACAAATGTTATAGTAGTTTATTTGCATCTAGCAGCTGAACTGAATTTTTTTGTTGTAGACACATTATTAATAAGCATTTCTTTGAAATGTGAAATGGAGAAAATCTATCTGCTAGCATTACACTTTGTGCTTTTTTTTTTTATCATTGTACAGCATGTTGAGACAGGTGGACTTTGTGCATGAATTGGTTGTTGCATAATGGTGACAATTGAGTGCAAAAGTTTACATACCCTTCAGACAAAATGAATAAAAGACAAGTGAACTTTATACTCAGTGTTTTTTATACTGACATTTTATGTTAGGTCCTATAGATGTTTCTTCATCACATAAGAGAAGTAGTCCCATAGTGTATATTGAGATAATAAAAAGAATTTGCCTTAATAACTGTCTCCAACCTCTGCTGTATCCTCAGAGCAGCTCTTGAGATCCTGTCAGTTGTAATATTCTTCCAATTCTTCCTAATATTTTTTTGTTGTAATTGTGTTGGCAATTACACACTGGCAACTTGAAGGGTCAGTAAGATCTTTCTTTTGGTTCTTTTCAAACTTATCCTTGTCTTGCTGCCAGATTCACCCACATTTCATTCTTAACTTCTTGCAATTCATTTTTTCTTGTAGAAAAAAAAAAGTAAAATAGTGGAACATATTAAATCTTTCCCTCCAAAATAATTAAGGGATGCAAACTGTTGCACTCAACTGTATCTGATCTGAAGTCCTGCAGTAGTGGGTGAATATGTAGGTGTCTCATGCACTCGTTAAATAATTGACATTTATTTACAGAGAGAAACATGCAACCTTGAGCTTTTTGTGCATCGGTTTTTGTAGATTCCGTCATGTTCTGATCGAGCAGTATGGCCTGAGCAGAGTACATTTGCCTGGCACTGCTACAATAAGAGCTGAAAGATTCATCAAGCCCATTTTCTATTCAGCATGTCCATATTTGAGACCTTTCCCTTTCTTTCTTTTTCATGGTATCGTCTGGGTTCAGAAGATTTCTCATGTGCCATCTGAACCATTGATTTTTCCTTTAGTTAAAGTAGTGCTATTGGCAATCCACTGCTTTCATGATGAGTGACCTGTGAACATGATTTTCGTGTGCAGAGAAAGACGCGTGTTCAGCATTTTGCTCATTTCAGCTGTTTTTCTTCTGGCTTGTCTTGTGTTAAGCACTTTGCATAGACAGATCACTTCTGATCAACTTTTAATAGTTCTCGGAACTGAATTTACAGGAAAAGTGCCATGCTAATGAAAAATGACTTCCTTCCCTCTTGAGATTTAAAATGTCATTTGGTTTTATCTACTTTGGCTAATTGTATAAAGTATACCATGCTTTACTTCTAACTGTACTGACTCAGAATTTGAGTTGTAATTGGATAAAACTACTAGTTTTCCCAAAGTTTTGTGTCCATCTGTCTGTCTGGAGCTCTGCTGGTTTTCATTTCATTTTCATTTCTGACATGCCAGTGCGCTCTGGTCCCGTCTCTGCTCCTGTAAAAAAGAAAGAAAACACATGCAGCCCACAGGCCAGCGCGTCTGGAGCTCAGAGACCCGCTGTTAAAAAGCAACAGGCTGCATCCAGCAAGGCCTCGAGCGGGGCGACAGGTGCAGGGGTGAGGAAGGATGCCAAGACAGGGGTTAAAAAGGTACAGAAGGGCACGAGTAAACAATCTTCCACTCCTCCATCCAAACAAAATTCACGAACCACAGCTCATGGTGAGTATCCAGGCTTGAAGTGGTGACGGAGCATCGTGCTTGCATGTGAAGTGCATGGAGGAGCCCTGTTTGTTACTGAGCGTAATCCCTGACAACTTACTATTCCCTTTTATACTACAGCGCTGTTGAATTCTCAAATCTGATTGGTCAGAAGGTGTTGATTGATTTTCTCCAACAGCAACTCAGCAGTGGAAGCTATAATTCAAATCACAGGTTTATTTTAATGTGCTTGCTCTAATATGTCATGGTTTCTATAATATAAGATTCATAATAAAGAAATTAAAAATGGGTTATTTAACTTAAATATAAACAATGCTTTCTGTAAGTAAACGTTTATAGACGTAGACTCTGGTGTCAGCACTTTGTAACAGTTTTCTGCCATGGGAAAGTCTTACCGGGACGTTCCAGTTTCTCTGTGACATGACAAATTGCATTTTTTTCCTTTTAATAAATTCAAGAGAGGCTGTTGAGGAGATGACTGTTTTTAGCAGCTATAATGTAAGTAAGACCAGGAAATTGTTTGTAGAGGTTCCCCAACATTAAACATAACTATAAACTGATAATATACTGTACAACATGCCATTGTTTAATTAATGAAATAATTATTTCGCAAATTGTTGTGGTGTAAGCGGAATAAAACACTAAGGAACATGCTGTTATAGGTACAGAATCAACTTATGGGTGGTAAGAGTAACTCCATTTTGTGTTAAATTGCATCACACCGCCCTGTCGTTGATTAACACAACCCCAAGTGCTTTATTCCTTACACTTCACACGTTTGAAAATAATGAGACTTTAAAATTTATTTAAGAAAGTTGGAACATCTGAATAAAATGGACCCCTGAACATGGAATTTTAAAGCATTAAAAATATTGTTTGTTGTAATAAAAATAATGAAATATTTAAAATAATACATTAACATGGCATAGGAACCTCTCAATCGCTTTATCTTCAGTTAACATGCCAGGATCTATGAATATAAAAGATGATGAAATTAGGAAACGCCAGGAAGTCGTCCTGCCAATTCATATGGCTAGTAAACTTGGGTGTAATTTGTAGGGTCCAGTGAGCCGTACAAAGGATGCTCTTTTTTTGATGTCCACAGAATGTTCCTGGTGCTACTACTATAGAAACATTTATAATATGAAAACCCAACATGGGACCAAATATGTAGCTTGATGGATGTTCTTTTAATGTTGTAATTGTAACATTGTTTTAAGTTACCGGAACATTCTTCTAACATTTCCCTTGTAGCATTATCCAGTAGACCAAAACTGGACATACGAACATCCTTTGTTAGCTAACACGCAAGATTTTCTTCACCAATAACATTAGCCAAGTTAGCTAGCTGACTAGCTACCTTCTAGTAAACTAGCTTTTGTTTATCACACAAACACAAGTGAGATTTTAATGTATAAGTGATTTTTCATTTTCATGTTCTCAGTGTTTTATTTAATAGTAACCAAACCTGTCAAAACCTACTATGTATAATGATCAAAAACATTTTGTCCATCATCAGCATTAGGTAAGTTAGCTAGTGAGCTAGCTTAGCATGCAGATTCTGTTGTTTTTAGCTGCCACATTGTCCTCTAATGTAGTGGCATATAATGATGATAGATTCAAGCGATAGAGCTTAGTTTGTAACGGAGTCCAATTGTAGAAATCATTCTTTTCACAAAAATGTGACTTTTGCACTGTTTACAAATTTGACTCTAACACTCATGTGTATCAATAAATCATCTAGACAAAATGAAATCATCAAGAGGTACTTTAACAAAAACTAATTGTAATTATGTCATTGGTTGGGTTATGTCAGCACTCATTCAATTGAAGCATTGTGGCTAAAAATGGAAATAAGGAAATAGATGCTGAGAATGCTAAATCATGTGACAGCTTCTCCATTTTCACATTTGAGTGTTGCTTCATGGTTGGTCACATTTGTGTGTATTAACGTGTGTATGTGTATTGTTTGAGGGTTTATTAAGGAGCAGATATGGTAACTCTTATGAGTCCTTCTTGCGATGCTGGTGTGAGTGCATGAGAAGCTTTGTGTTTGATGAACAGCATCATTGCCTGCATTTCTGTCCCTTCTCTACCTGACAGGAAGTGTACAATTGGAGAATGATGGAGTTGCCTTGTTTTGCATGTTGTTTCTTTAACGCATGTTGGTTGCATGCATTGTGTGTACAGAGAAACAGGAATGTCTTCTGTAGTCTGTGCTGCAATAGAGAGCTGGTGGTATGTGACATCTTCAGCATCTTTGGTATTCTTTAGGAATTTTCTTATCTTTATGAACATGATATTGTGGGATGGTTTTCCCTTCAGGCTTTTAATGTTTTTAACTTTGTGTTCCTTCCTGTAAATTTGTATTTGTATAATTCAGAATCTAGAACTAGAGTCTCTGATAAATATTAGTTTCATGGCGATTTTTGAAATCTTAGAAAGAATCTATTTGATGTGATCAAATTATTTATGCATTATTTTTTTCCAAGAAGTATTATTTATGGCACTGTTGCCAGACAGCTGGAAAAAAAAAAATCAATGTTACTACACTAAATATAGCGGAGACCTAAACTATGAGATGATGAGTCTTTTCAATTCACTTTTCAGTCAACACTAGATCCATGAGACACAACTCCTATTCATCAAAACACAACCCAATTCATCCTCTTCTGCTTTTTACTTTTGTCTTTTTTTGTGTGTCATGTTTTTCACTATCACCCAGGAGTGAAGTGTAAAGGGTGCAAATCGAGTCATTTTAATAGAAACTTAGAAATTTAGTTAGAAATTTAAGTAAATTTAAATTATATTGTCAGCTAAATTTCAAATCATTAAATCAACACATACATGTCCTACTGTCTCAGGTCACATGTTAAATGAACTGTGTTGTAATTACAGCTGCACAGGTGCAAACATCTACAGTTTAGCATTAGTGTTTAGAATTTTTGACCCCTTGCTGCAGTGACAGAACAAACCTGAAAACTAAGGTTTCTGCTTTTTCAGCTAAAGCAGCAGTCAGACCAAACGCAAATAAAATTCACTCTGTGGAAAAGGCAATTGACTGAAGGGCAAAGGACGCAGTATGTGAAAGATGCTTATTTGCATCTGGTAGTGGTTATTTTCACTTCATGCCAACTTCATCCAGGTGAACTTTGACCTCTGAATTGACAACTCAATCTTTTATAAGCCAATAGAAAACAATAAGGCAGGACTGTGGTATTTGTTCAGTGCTGCTAATTAGTGGTCACACTGAACTTTTGCCTCCTTTTGCCATTTCCTTGTTGTTGCTTGATGCACATCTGAACAAAATGAGACATCCTGTCCACTAACATAAACTAGGATTTTCTTGTTAGCACCTCTGCAGCTGGACCAACACCATTCCCCATATTCCATTTGACGTTTTTATACTTCTTTATAAAAGCATATGTGCTGTTGTTCACACACATAGGGCTTGAAACACTCCTGTGTGGTGTGGATTGGACAGAAGATTTCTTGCGTCAAAATTACTAACGTCTTGCTTACATCCCATGTCGGGTGTAAATTCTTGGTTATTTCCTTATGCAGATTTCAATTAACCTCATCACTGCTACTGTCAGTGTTTTTATTACATAGAACTCCTTTAGTTTTAGAAATTCTTAGGAGCAAAGCTTTGTTCTCACTCGGTGCCATTTCCTGACAGCTAAATCCGCCACTCCTAAGAAAACTGCTGGCTCGTCTAAGAGTTCCTCTCAGGCCTCTTCAACAACCAGTGTGAAGAACGTCAAAGATGGCGCCTCTGAATTGACTCCAGCAGAGAGTAAGACTGGAAAGAAAGCCAGATCACCTCAGCCCCGTCCCAAAGTCTCAGCTGGCTCTGAAAACCCAGCTGAAGGCAACTCTTCCACTAAAGACCAAAGACACAGTCGCCTGGCCTCTGGTGCTGATGGGAAGTCTATTAAGGAGACGTCTCAGGTTGGTGAAGGTGCTAAGAAACAGTCAGAATTGTCGGTGCCGGAGAGAAGTCATCCAAATGTAAACAAAGCTACAGAAGAGACGGCATTTACAGAAAGCGCACTTTCCTCAGACACACCAAGAGAGAATCGGAGCACAGAGAAAGTAACCGAGGACACGAGGACTGGAGCAGATGGAGACCAACAGTGAGTAAAATATAACTGTCTACTCAGTGGTTCCTGTTTGATAAGTGCATAGGCAAACTATTATAATTTCACTCCTAGGTATTACTTCGTAACGGCTCACATAACCACAGTATGTGCACAATTCTGTTTATCTCTGTAGACTTTCACAGCTGATTCATTATATTCTTTTTGTTTTTATGCTAATTTTGTACTGTTGAAGGTTGATTGTCAGCGTTGTTTAATTCTCAAATCTAATTGGACAGACGGTGTTGATTTAGATTTTTTTTTTAACAGCAGATCTGACAGTAGTTTCCGCTGTAATTCAGATCCCAGGTTTCTATTAATGCGCTCAGTCTAGTATGTTCTCATTTCTATAGTAACAGCTCATTCAAAGGGACGTGTATAATAGACACTACACATAATCTAAGACTAATAATAACCAGAAACAAAGTGTTGTTATTTAGCATAGAAAAGCATAGTGCAGTATAATAGTTTATATGGTGAAGTTTTCTGAACGGAGATGTTTATTTATGTCTCTGCCTCCAGTGTCAGTACTTTGTAACAAACAGTGCGTTTTCTGCTGCTGGAGAGTCTTCAGGACAGACAACTTTACTCTTTCCAGTTTCATTGTAACATGACAAGTTGACATGATGTTTTTTTTGTTTTGTTTTGTTTTTTGTTTTTGTTTTATTTGAGAGAGAGAGAGAGAGAGAGAAGGCTGGTGAGGAAACAACTGTGTATGTCTGTTATGATGTAAGCGATAACAGGAAGTAACATCTCCTTGCTGTTGTTCTACAACATTAAATATAACTATGAAGTGTTAAAATAAATATATATGGTGCGTCATTCTTTAATTAATTTAAAAAGTATGTCGTCTTTGGAAAATTGCTGTGGTATAAGAGGAATAAAAAGTTTCAGGACGTGCAGTTATTTACCTCTTACAGCATACTCGCATGTTTTATTCCTTACATATCTGCTTGGCAATGTGAGTAGGTTCTTATTGCATTACTCACATTACCATCTGACCAACATCTGTGACCTAATTTCCTATGATGTAACTTTGGGGGGAAAAACAATATTTGAAATAAAACACTTTACATGCCTGTGGAACATAATGAACATGATATATTTTCCTTTCATCTACTCCCTGAAACAGTTTCCCAAGGTAGCCCTTGAACACTAATGCGGCATTACATTATGTATTACGTATTGTAAAATTAGAAGGATTGTAAACACATGATTGACTCAAAGTTGTTTTTTTTTTTTTTCTGGTTACGGATGTAATTGTGGTATAGAAGCTGTGTCGAGTTAGAGTGACTCTTTTTGTGTTTGGTCTTTTATAGAACTGAAGGAAGCAGGAAACCACAGGGTGTCAATGTGGAAAGTCCAGAAGTAACCGTTATCCCTAATGCCGTTAGAGAGACGGCAGCTAGTGACTCTGACTCAGACGGGCCCATACTCTATAAAGATGAGGAAGAGGAGGATGAAGAGGATGAGTACACCTCCAGTATGTGTTTTCGCTTGTGGTATAGTAGTACAGAATTCATTTTCTGAATGTGGTGATAGTCTATAGTGGTGATCACAGTAAAATCAGATTAAAATAATTTTTGTACAGATTAAATAAAAACAGAATTCTTTTAATGTGCCAAAAATTATGGCAAAAATGGATCAAATGTGGCAAGTATAGACAAGGATACACAATGAAACAGCATCCTACAGAGCTCCCTGGGTGTTTGTTTGTTTCATTTAATTCTGTTTTTTGTTTTGCTTTTTGGTTTTGTTTGGATATTTTCCTATGGATATTTTCTGCCTTTAATCAGAGCATAATCAAAAATGTGATCCTGACATATTGAATGTTTCTGATATCAGTAAAGAATCAGCAGAATTGAGTGCAACTTTCATTTGCATAGGAAATGTCTGGCCTTTTTACTCATACTCATGCAATTGTGTTCTTCCATAAAGAACACAACGAATGGTCTGTCTTCGTAAACATGAGCGAGTTACAAGGCATGAGGTGAGCATCTAAAAATCTTAAATAAATAAATAAATAAATAAAAAGGAAAACCTCACTGGGACGTCCTTTCAAATTTAATTCGTTTAGTTTCTCTCAGTTCTGCTTACCTGCATTTTAAATGATGGGAGGGTTATACTAATGATAAATACATTTTATCATACTTAAGTCTTAAACTGTTGGCAAAACAGTACTGCCATAGTCAAAGATCTGAATTTTTTTTAAATCCTATAAAAAATAAATAAATAAACAACTGAACATAACATAAATATATGTTAATCTCAATTAAGCTACTACTGTGAATCGAGCAGTTATATTCACCATACGCAGAAAAGTTCATTGTAATTTGTCACGATATCAATATTATATGGTCATGACGTTTTCTTGACAATTCTAAATCAATTATCTGCTTGTATAACCTAAATGTTCATGTGGTGTGATGGAGAAGCTCAGCAAAATTACATTTCTTTGTATTATTAGCGCTCTTCTATACCAAAACATTTGCTTGCTAACAATAAAATACTCAGGAAATGTTACTGTCAGACCCTGGGAGCATGTTTAGAAAATTAATTTTGTTGACTTAAGCCCTTTTGCATGTCCTGTTACTTATTCAAACAAAGAATTACATTCAGTTACATTTCCAAGACCTGAGTTTTACACGTTAATCCACCAGGCCTTTGTCAGGCAGGGAAATAATGTACAGTGTGTTTTTGCTGTTATTGTTTTTGCTGTGTATTACTGTATAACCCAGTTCTACCAACCTAACTTTTACTAGTCACTTCTCTCTCTGTTCCTCACTCTTTCTTCTCTTTTTCTCTTTCTAATTTTACCGCCACCCTCATTTTGTGGCATTTTTAATAGTGGCAGAACCCAAGTGCCTGAGAGAGATTAGAGCGAATATTTGTTTCCGTAGGCTCCCTTGCCAGTAAAATCCGCCGCAGAGACACGCTTGCCATCAAACTCGGCAACAGGCCCAGCAAAAAAGAGCTGGAAGAGAAGAATATCCTTCCGAGGACGTCAGAGACAGAGAGACAGGAACTGCGGCAGCAGATAGGCTGTAAACTAGTGAGGTAACGTTCACACAGCACCTGCAGAACACTCTGTTTTTAGTGTAACTGAGTACCAAACTGTCAAACATCTACACCATCCAACTAAAGATTGAAAGCACAGTATATTTTGAAAGCCTCCATCAGGAATTGCTGAATTACCTGAGATGGCAGTTTGTTACACTTACTCAGTTTGGTTAGTCTTGATTGGGACTTTTGCTGTCTCTCAGATCAAATCGAGTAGCAGAAGAATTTTATATCTCCATATTTAATCTACAGATTTGTCATTAGCGTAGTGATTGACACATGGTCTATTCCCACTGCAGGCGACTCAGCCAGAGGCCCACCACTGAAGAGCTGGAGCAGAGGAACATCCTGAAACGTGAGTAAGCCCTTGTTTTCCAGGTCACGTCCATGAGAACATGATCATAATGACATGATAAGTCTCTGTTTCCAGTAGAAGGGTTTTAACAGATGTTTAACAATCACTTTTACACCGTGTTGGGTTAAAGAGAGTTTTAAATCACAGGCTAGTTGCTAGAGTTAGTATTAATCATTGTTAGCCAGTGAAGCATGGACAACAGTGCCAGACTGTGTTATTTTGTTCATTTTGAGTTGCACAGGTCTGGAAAGTCTAGAAATCTGAAATTTAAAGACACTCATTTGCAGACCTAGAAAAGTAGGGAAATTCAGAAAAATGTTTTGAAAGAAAGAACAGATGTGCTTAGTGAGGGGTTTCAAAATATAACAACATTAATTTTAATTTACATAGCGCCTTTCACCAACCCAAGGATGCTTATATAGCCACATTAAGCTCATTTCTAGCCTTTATTTCCCCCAAATGTCATTAAATAGCATACAAGTAAATAGAAGATAAGTAAATATAAGCTACAGATAATTTCATCTTGGCAGGCAAAAATCTCACTATATGTGGAAAAAAAGCAACAAAAAACAAATACACCCAACATGAGCCAACCTACTAAAGTAACAGCCTAAGGAGAGTCAACAGATTATAGTGGTCACTTAACTCTTCCTTAAAGTTAACAATAGACATGTCAGAATATGTAACATCACATAACAACACAAGTCTAAGATAGGGGATAATTTATCTTTTTTTTTTTTCTTTTTGGCATCTTATGACAGGACATACATATAGGGCTTTCGGCATTGACTTAAGTCCTAGACATACATTTATTCCTTCATTCATCTTCAGTAAGTGCTTTATCCTGATCAGTGTCATGGTGGATCCGGAGTCTATCCCAGGAGCACTGAACATAAGATGGGAATATCTGAGTCACTGGCTGTCTTCAAATGAAAACTAATGACCTACCTCTTTACCAAGCACTTTGTTTCCATACTGTATTAACCTCCCCAATGGGGTTTTTAGGCTGATGGTACTCCCTGACCTAGTGAACTAGCATGAGGATATGTTTTCATAGAGACTACAAAGCATGCCTGTAGGTCTCTCTGGATAAGAGCATCTGCCAGATGCCAGAAATGTAAATGTAAATGGACACCAGTCCATTGCAGGGCACCATTCACACACTCATTCACACCTTGGGGTAATGTAAAGTTGCCAGTCCATCTGCCGGCTTGTTTTTGGGAGATCTGAGGAAACCAACAGGCATAACATGTGGATCTCCACACAGACAGTAACCCAAGCTCAGGACCAAGTGAGAGCTGTGAGATGGCAATGTTACACACTGTGCCACCTTGTTGTGTTTTCTGTTTGTCAAAATAATACAGACTTAAAACACTAAGATTGGTCCATTATTCCTTGCATTAAAACAGTGACAATTTTTATACGATGCAGTTCATGACTTTAAAATGTACCAAAAAATAAAATTAGCAAAATCTTAAAACTGTATAGAAATTGAAGCATAAGAACCCTCTTCCCCCTAGATGGTTTCAGCTCTGTTTTAGAGTTATTTTCATCAGGGGCCCTCAAAACTACATATGAAACCTGCCAAGGTATTTTACAGAACTGAATAATCCACTATCAGGTGCTTATTTCTCTTGGAGGAGAAAAGTAATTACTAGTCTGTGCTACATGAAACCCAAGCATCTACAATTCTACAATAGCCAGGATAAAAGAGCATCCAAGGTGGTCTGAGTCACCTCAATTTCACACATTTTATACTGAGAGAAGCAAGAATAATAAAGCACAGAATGAACTACAAGCATTGTCAGAATGTCATTTTATTCCAAGCACTGGTGTTAAGATGGAAAGGAATTGAAAGCTGGTGGACGGTTAATGCAGTGTGACTGATGGGAAAGAAGCAGCGTGTCCGTTTGCTCTTAACCACTGAAGTGCACTCAGGCTGGATGTTCAGGCCGGAGGCTGAGACTAAGACTCACATTCACCATGGAAATATACCATCAAGTCTGTCTCAGACACTCAAATTTTCATTTGCCATTATCAACAATTCTGTTCTCTCAAACTTGTAGTCTTTTAAACAGGAATCAGGGTTTAAAAGGTTACAAATTGCCTCTGTATTAAAATGATCCACTATGAGCACTCAGATTTGTGCTCATCTTTGTCAGTTTGTAGCAATATATTGTAGGCATATCACAATCATGGTATAACAATATACTGTTTATATCAGTGTCACACCTTTACAAATAGTGTGAGCTATGTGGCTCTTGTGTTCTTGAATTTGAATTTTGCTGGTTAATGCTATAAGTTAGTGTAATCACAGATAGCATTAATCAGTGTAACATGAGGGACACGTTTAAAAAAATATTATTATTATTATTATTATTATTATTATTATTATTATTATTATTATCTGTTCCATCACTGCAGAGAAGAATGAGGAAGAGGAGCACGAAGCCAAGCAAGAAATTAAAAGACGGCTTTCTCGGAAGGTATCACACATTTCAACTTTCTCTCTTTTTATCAAATGCAACTTACATTAAAAAACTCTAGTCTTTAATCCTTTGAGGTTTAAGTTCAGTAATTAAATGTTTGCATTAGCCCATTTATGAATTCTAAAGTTACTGGCAAAGAATGTACAGTCCTCAGCTAGAGCAGTGTATTTGTGGTACACTGCGCCATCTGGTGGATGTGAAGTGTACAACCTGTAAAATGTGAGGTTTAATTCCCATCAAAGAAAATCAATATTGAATCACATATATGTTTTGAGTATAGCTGCCTGCCTGACTGAGTTGTGTGTATGGAGCTGAAGTTGTGAGTTTGCTATGCCGTCTGAGTAATAGAGCAATGATTTGTTGATCAACTGGAGAAAAAAGTTCCCTTTAATCTCTGAAGTAATGAAGCTTTATCATTTCGATCACTCTGTCTACCCTGATGCTGCACATATTTAAAAGTTAGTAACTAAATAAGTTTGTTGTGTATAGGATTTAGGTTGTAGGTTAACTAATTAATTACATTTTCATAGAGACACTAGTTACTATACACTGTGGAACATTTCAGTTTGTTGTGTTTTTCTGTTTGTCTGTAGCTGAGTCTCCGGCCCACGGTTGCTGAGTTAGTAGCACGGAGGATCTTGCGGTTTAATGAGTATGTAGAGGTGACAGAGGTGAAAGATTATGATCGCCGTGCTGACAAGCCCTGGACTAGGCTGACACCTGCGGACAAAGTGAGACTTTCACCAATTCTTCCTTTCATTATACATCTCTGGTTGTTTACAGTGTAACCATCAAGTCAATGGTATAAATGGAGGACATAGAACCTGCCATTCTGCCATTAAACTCAAAGGACCCAAGATGAAGGAGAGCAAAACTCAAACACGGGCAGCTCACCAGGCAACTCCCCCATAAACATAACCAAAGTTTATTTAGGGGTGACTTCTCAAAGTTAATTTGTGTTATTCCACAAATTGTATTATTGTGTTTTAGTGTAACATCTAGAGCATCTTATGCTTGTGCTGCTGCCTACTGGCCATTGCACTTAAGTGCTAAGATAAAACATTTTGGATAAAAATAAAGGAACTTTGATGTTGATAATCAAAATGGATTGTATTAATTGTGTTAAAGTTGTAACTTATATACAGAAATTTTAAACCAAATATTATACTGGATAAGGATATGTGCTTCTAGTAAATTTAGAGGAAATAAACCCCCTGCAAGTTGTGACCTTGTGATATTGACATTTAGCATAAGTGGAAAGCTCAGATTGTCATTCCTCAACATGTGAATTTCTACATGCAGTTATTAGCTAATTATTAGCTAATTATTAATGGAAGGACTAAAGGAAGTTGGGATAAACTGGGATAGAAATGTTTTGGTTAGATGCTATTTCTGGATGAATTGTGTACTTACTTATCTTTTTTTTTTTTTTTTTTTTGGCAGGCTGCTATACGCAAGGAACTTAATGAGTTTAAAAGCAAAGAAATGGAAGTTCATGAAGAGAGCAAGCAATTTACCAGGTGAGTCAGTGTACAGCGGCATATATACAGCCACAAAATGAATTATTTTTCATTTTGTGAGTACGATGTAGCCAGATACTAAATGTATTTAAATAATTCCTAATGTTTGCACCCAACTTGTTTTTTTGAGATCTTAATTTGCTGCCTTGGGTTGTATTAAATAATGCACATGATTTGCAAAATATCTGTGTATTCTTTAAAGAAAACCTGCAAACATTTTAACAAATAATCTGACCATGCAAATTATAGCTCAGTTCAAGCAGGTGTAGTATATGAAAAAAAAATGTGTATGTGCATGAATATTTGGAAATATTTTTGCAAAATTTGTTGTTATTTTAGCTATCTATCACAGTATATTGGGGTTGAAATTAAAGAATAAATATGAAAACTGAAGGCAGAATGCCCCAAGAACAAGCAGGACATGGAGACAGCTGCAGTAAAGGCCTGGCAGAGCATCACCAGGGAAGAAACCCAGCATTTAGTGATATCGTGGGCTCTCTGAGAACCTATACATTATTTAATTTTAACTCCAGTATACTGGTGTAGACAGCGGAGATAACAATAACTTTGTCCAAATATTTATGGACCTGACTTTATATTTCCTCATATGCTAAATATGTCATGTCTAGACTAGGCACTGAAATTCCAAATATATTTATTGTATGGCAAAATTCATAAATGTGCCCTTACCAGCCAGTTTAATAGGAACAACTGTGCACATGTTCATTCTTGCAATTATCCAATGAACCAGTTTTGTGACAGCAGTGCAGTGCACTGTAACTGGGAAGCTGATTTTTGAAAAAAGATCAGTTGACATTTTTCCCATCTTCAACTGTCCAGTTTAGTTGAGCATGTGTCCATTGTAACCTTGTAACCTCTGGCTGACAGGGGTGGAACCTGATGTGGTCTTCTGTAGGGCTGGGAGGTCAATTGACTTTTATTTTCAATTATTAATTTGGCTTCCAGCAATTATGAAAACAAGATAATTGAGATAAAATGAATATTGTGCTCTTGTTTTGGCGTTATTATAAATCCAGCATACCCCTTTTCTTTACAGCCGTACGCTTTCACTCCTCCATAAAAGCCCAAATTTGCATATTTTAGTTCAGCTCAGCTCAGGTCAGGTGTAGGACAACGAGAAGTGGTACTTCAGTTTAACTCCAAACCAATCAATAATAAACCTCATACACGGTCACTGCTGACTTTTACTCTGCACAGGACAGAGCAGTAAATCCTCAGGCGTGTCATTTACCTGCATGTGGTATTAAAATGCTGATTTATACTAACGATGCTAAGCTGTGCTACGCTGAGCTAGCATGCTGAACTAGCAAGTCATTGATTTGAATTCAGTTTTAGAGATTTCACATCCATTTTCTTTATTAAACACCATTATATTTAACTACACTATTGTTAAAATAATTGTCTTTAAAATGTCAGACATGAATATTAACAGTGAGTAATTAAGTTAAATAATTGTTAAATAATTAAGTATAATCTCAATATTCACCAAAATAATTGTGATTATGATTTTTGCCATAATTGAGCAGCCCTAGTCTTCTGCTGTTGTAGCCAGCTGCCTCAAGATTTGGCATCTTGTGTATTTTGAAATGCTGTTCTGCTCAGCACAGTTTGTAAAGCGTGGTTATTTGAGTTACTATAACCTTCCAGTTAGCTTGAACCAGTCTGCCCATTCTTCTGACCTCTCTCATCAACAAGTCATTTCTGCTCGCTGGCTGCTTACTGGCTGTTTTCTGTTTTTCATACCATTTTGTGTAAACTGTAGGCAGTGTTAGAATGAAAATCCCAGAATATCAATAGTTTCTGAAATACTCAAACCAGCCTGTCTAGCACAAACATCCATGCCACGGTTGAAGTCATTGAGATGACTGACATTTTTTTCCCAGTCTGATGTTTGATGAAAATTAACTGAAGCTCTTGACCTGTACCAGCATGATTTTATACATTGCACTGTTGCCATATGATTGGCTGATTGGACAACTTCATAGATGAGCAGATGTGTAGGTGTTCCTATTAAAGTGGTTGAAGAGTGTATGTAATAGTGTTAGGCTCTAATGTTGCAAAATGTCATGTTTTTTTATATACAACATTTCTGAATATACAGTATAGTGAATTTCGGCATTGGGAAGTATTATAAAGACATTTTGAGAATCTCTGAGCCTATTCATGGTATTTTGAGTAAGAGGATATTCTCTCATGATGAACTCTTAACAAGTATATTAAAAGAAGACAGGCTTTACTATCATCAGTACACTGATTTTTTTAAAAATTGATTTTAAATCAGTTACAAGGCAACAGGGAATTAGATGTATAGATTCAGACGTACAGATCATAAAATATTTATAGAAGGGTTTTGTGTTGTCTGAACTGTTGTTGCTGAGCTTAACACAGTTCTTAACATTAAAATAAGTGAAACTATTGATTCTTTAAAGTATCTGTTTCAGTAATTTAATGAACTATACTAAATACAGGCAAGTTTTTACTATTCCTTGTTTGTCAATTTTGGCATCCAGATGATATAAAATGAGCTACTGTTTCTTTTCTGGCAGAAATATATGATAAAGTAAAACACTTCTACTTTTACTTTACTGTATAATGTTGTGACTGAACACATTTTACAATTTAAACATTTCTCTGTAAAGCAGTGGGATATTAAATTATCACTATTTATTTCCATTCACTGTTTCCATTGTCATACTATGATTTACATTTGAATCAAATTATCGTACTTCCTATTCACATAAACCCCAATTTGCTTGGACAGATTATCCATCAAACCATTGTGACCGCAATGTAGTATCTCATGATCAAATTAAACAAATTTTTTATGTGTATATATATATATATATATATATATGATTTTGATAGATAGATATTATTTGAGCTGCTTTTTTTTCCTTCATAAAATATCTTTCCTCACTAAATCTAATTAAGTGGAGCTTACTGGCTTCCTTCTCGGAAAGCTGCCTTGTTTTCCAATAAATTTTGGCTTGATCTTTTTTTCTCAGTCTCCCCACTGTGATTGTGTTAAAATAGCATCCGCTCCCTCTGTGCCTTGGCAGGTTCCATCGTCCCTGAGAGGCTGGAATGGCGCCCGCACCTCTACCCCCCTCCACCCCCTCTCTTCCGGTTCCTTCACTTCATTTTCCACCGTGGGGCCAACAGACAAGCTCTATGTCACACATTGAGACATTCCGCTCATTGTGTCTCTAATCATCATCTAATACTTGGTTGAAATACAGGACAGCTGAAATGCCAGTGAGAGAGACGTCTGTGCAAGAACAAACATGAAGAGGTGCCTTGCTCTGTCCCTGGCTTTGTTTGCACACACTAAGGACAAGAAGACTTTTTTTTTTTTTTTTTTTTTTTTTAAATGAAGGATTTCCAGTATGTCTCAGGACATACAGTAACTTAGACATACCATTCTGTAAGTCTTTGTGCTGAGGACAACGCTCTTTTTTTTTTTTTTTTTTTTTTTTTTTTTTAAAACATATGACTGATTTTATAACAGTGTTACACCGTGAAGTCCCATATTACTTGTGAATATTCATGCATGTGAAAAAGCATTCTAAAAATTATAGTCACCCATTGAACTCGTACCATTTCTATAAGAAACGTAAATCAGGAAGTCTTTTACATATTTCCAAATGTTAATTTGTGTTATGATGATGATGGTGACTAGCAGTTGTAAAGGAAATCAGATTTGCTTTGTGCCTTTATCAGTTCCGTCCAATAAGCTGTTTCGAGTATCCGCTCCATTCGAGTATACTTGGTGCAGATGGTCTTTAGTTTTCATAGCTTTACAATCTTGATTTACATTGATTTGGCCTTTGGGCAAAACGGGCTGTACGTTGTAAATGCTATATTGCCTAGAACAGGGCTGAATCATCACACCATTATTCCATTTGGATTATGGGAAATGCTCAACCATTCACGATACTGGCTTTACACAGATGATCACATTTTTGCATATGTATTTGATTTTTAGTGTTCCCTTTGGTTTTCTCCACAATTGCAGCCTCATCTCATTTCACTTCTGCACCACCCTACTTCTCATTGCATCCAAATGGGTGGAAAAACTCCAGATCTGTTTTGCTGCTGCAAGCAGAGCTATAGTGCATTACATTCTGATATGCTGTGGGATCAAACTTTTTACATTACTGTTACAGGATGATATTACCACAAATGTACATGTGTGAGAGGCTGGGAGTATTATTTTGTCATTGCAAACAGGTATCATGGAGGAATATTTAAATTATTTTTAATCAGTTGTACAGAATGTGCATATAATACATGTGAATACATCCAATATGCTGTAAAGCAGACTGACTGTTTGGTTTACTACACTGCATTCTTTGTGTGCTTAAGAAAACAAAGCACTCACATCTTTTTCAATATAAGTGGCTTTGGGTTTAGATCCTGACCTTCTTGAACTCTTCATTCAATACAGAGCCTAAAATCATCTTTGCTGATGAGTCTCTAGATATAATTTATATAATTTTGTGGTTACAAAAAAAGTTCTTTTTAGAACTGCTGGAATTCTGCTGACCTTTATAAGTTGTACTTCGCTGTATCTTAGTTCACATGTTCTCCTTGTGTATGCTTGGGTTTACTCTGGGTTCTCCAGTTTCCTCCCACCTCACAAAAACATGATGGTGGGTGCACTGGCTATACTAAATGTCCCCTGTGTGTGTGTGTGTGTGTGTGTGTGCGTGTGCGCATGTACGCTACAATGGTGGCATCCCATTGTTGGTGTATTTCCAGCTCTTGCCCAGTGTTCCAGGGATAGACACTGTGACCCTGACCAGGAAAAAGAGGTTCTATCATCACACCACTCAGGTACACACAGTCTGACTACTCTGTACAGCCTGATTTAGAGCTGATTTGGGCTTGTGAAGAGCTAACTGAATCAGACCAGAAGGCCTTACTAATTTACACCATTGACACAGAGGGCTGATATTTTTCTCCCCGTGGTACTGAGCAAAAATCAGTTATATTAATTTCACATTAAGTCTTGATGGTGTTCCACAAATCATTTTAGTGGTTAATAAAGCAACTCAGAGCCGGATACACTGAGCAGATGGTAAGACAAATGGTAAAAAATGTGACACAACTCACTTCCATGGAACAGAGATGAAATTGCAAACACAGTAAAATGTCGTTGTTAACTATCAGCAGGTCCATTTTTTTTTTAAATAGTACAGGTTACAGGAGACCCATGCGTCCTTTGATAGTGGAAATATCTTTCTAATCTTTTGTTTTTGTTGAGCACATACAGCACAGGTTCTCAACCCTGTTCCTGGAATACCCTGTCCTGCACATTTTAGTGCTTTCCTTGCTCCCAACACATCAGATTAACTAATCAACTAATTAACAACCTTCCCTGCATAATGCTGGGATCAGACTACACAAATTCAGCCCGACTTTGACATGATTTTGTCATGGCAAACAAATTTCCAGTGTCTGTCCCAAATATGAACATTGGGAACGATGAAAGGGCCTTGTAGTGTGACAATCTAAGAACAGCGATGTGGTGTCTAGGACACCCCACGACACCCTGACGAAAAGTCTACCATGTCACAAAACCTAGCTTGACAATTCCTACGACGTGTTACTTGACGTTCCTTCTGTAGCCATGATTGACAATTTCTTGACCCTCCTCCCCGACAACGCGCAAGGATGTGAACGATGTGTTGGTTGGGCTCAAACTTTTAGTGTTGTCAGTCTCCTGACCAAGACCCAGCAAGAATTTATGGCCCTATGATTGCCTAATCTGGCATGGAGAACATCGTAAAAGACAGAAATATCATGTAGTCTGATCCTGGGATAAGAGCAGGGGAAACATGAAAGTGTGCAGGACAGGGGTATTCCAGGACAAGGGTTGGAAACGTGTGAATCATTCATTAACATGAATTTTTGCACATGGCTGCATCTAAGGATATCATCCATTTTTGCACCTCTGAATGATTCAAAGTAATACAAGAAACATGGAAGTTCCCTCAATGAACATGTAATATCAACAATCTATCTAGAAGAATAAGCTCAGCCCTCAGGTTTTGTGGGTAAGTGTTTGCCACCATGTCATCCTCTAATAATGTACCTAATAAGCAGAGCGGTTTGTCACTACAGATTTTAGTGGGGCAGGAGGACATGAATAACGACATAGTCTCAAATAAATTTAAGATGCGAGGCTATCACACTTGACAGGCTACTATCTATTAGAGTAATCCTATAATAATGAGCATCAACAACATACAGCCATCCAGCATATAGTATTTTGTACATATCTTTGTCCAACTGTGTTTGGCACAGCAGGCGTGTTTACCGTGTGTGACATACAGTAGAGCTAATATCATTAACCGGGTTTCAACTGTATCTTAAAAATCCACCCAATAGATTTGAAACTAACCTAAAAGATTCAGCACTGGAAAAGGGAGATATATTGTTTGCATGGGAAACAAGGTCACCATGGTGCAAGTGCATTTCTGATCCTGACGTTATCCAGCCCATAAAGCCCCTTTCTGCTTTTTCAATCAAACTTTATTGAAAAATTTCAAAACTTATTACATCACCACAAAGTTTAAATTGCAACTATGTACAGCATACACGCAAGAAAGAAAACACTTATTTTGTCACAGTACGCATAAATCACTTTTCATATATACATACACATACATAAACTGTCATTTATATTCGTCACAAGTTCATAATTGAAGTAAATCCCACGGATGTTTGTCTTTTGTCCTTTTGTTTAATGTCCGCTGTCTTTCCAATTCACTGATTATTTGTCTGTATACAGTGTCAGCAGAAACCCCCTTTCCCTCTCCCAATCTTTGCAACATATCTTACAGTAGAATTGGTTCTGTACATCCCAGACAAACCAGCTGCATTTTATTAGATTTAATTCTAATTTAATTCTTGGTAGCTGTGGAGTATTTTTAAATTAGTCCAATCTGCTAACCCCATTAAATGTTCTGTCCTTTGCTCCTCCCCCAAGCATGGGGTGGCATGATTCCAGCCCCATTGGGCCTGTTAGTGCTTGTTGCAGTTACCATTTTTGGCCACAATGTGCAAAAATAACTATAAGGAAGTATGATCTAGAAAGGCAGTGGAACACTGGCGTATATCTGTAAAATAACATCATTATTTATCGTTGGGTCCTCAAAAGAGGTCATTAGTATTTCAGTGGAATTTAAAGTGTATGGAGTTGTAAATGAGGAGTTTATGAAGATTAATATTTGTTGAACAGCTGATGTAAATATAAAAAATTAAAATACCAACCATTACATCGCCGATATTTTATATTTATCTTATTCTTTTCTTATTTATTCTTTGTATGTATGTTTGATATCTTAAATATAAATGCACAATTTGAGATTGATGCAATTGTAATTTCATTGTGCTTGCACAATGACAATAAAGATCTTTGAATAAATGGCGGGGCTCTGCCTCACCTGCCCCTATTGAAGAGCTGTCGCTGCTAATTAGAAAGTGATCAGATGGAGCTAATTTAATTCATAAACTGAGCATATATGCAATATTTCCCAGAATGATTTTTATGTTAAGGTACTGAAAAAAATGGTCTCTTTTCAGTGAATTTTTTTTGCGCTGTCTTAGCAAATTTTAGACAAATATAATTGGAGTCATCCATAGAGAGATTTTGAAGACTCATAATCATATATTTGTAAATCATATATTAAAATGTGTAAGAAGTTCAATTTTAGGTTTATTAGGCCAGTTAGAATTTCCTATACTCTTTGTGGAAAACACCTCAGCACATCTAAGCCTCACTCATCATTTTTAAAGTTCAGCTATTTATAGCTTTATCAACATTAAGCTGTTTGGAACTGGCAGATGGCCTACTGTCTGAGCCCACCATTACCCTCACCACCTCCTCCAGTTCTTGGAACTTTACTGGTGATAAAGTGCTGGCAATCCAAACACTGCACTGCACTGTTTGTGAAAGCTGTTTGGGCACTGGAGAAGAAAGCAATGTATCAGGATGTCCGGCTGGCTGCCCTCCAATGCTAAGTCTACCATAAAGCCATGAAGTAGACCAACAAAGACACAAGTGCTAAGCCTTAATTGTGCTCTCTGCTTTACAGATGGTGTGTGTCAAGCTCTCTGTTTGTCTTGAAAGGCAGGTTTCAGGTCAACTTTTGCTCAAGTGCTGTTTACACACACATATATACCATCTGAAATCATTACTGTAGGAGCTCAATGTCCTTGAAGGCCCACTGAGATGATTCTGTCTGTGGCTCAGACATGGTGATATTTCATATCCAGCAAATGATTTACAGGTATGACAGGCTGAGTAGTGCTGAGGAAGATGTACTACTATGACCATCAAGAAAAAAAAAAAACTTTGTTCAAGAAGCACAGGAATATATAGTAATTTTAATATATACTTAAAGTATATTTTAGCTGCTGTGCTTTATTTGCACATAAATTGCAAAATTGTTCTCATGGTGCAGTGTACTTATTTGTACCCAACTGTGTCTGCACCCAATTGCAATAACTGCCATGTTTATTTTTGTTAATACAATTTTATATACTTTTACAATAACCTTTATATATTGTGTTTTCCTTGAATATTGCACCAATGCTGCCAAGACAAATTCCTAGTACCCATAAGTGTACTAGGTCAATAAAGTGAATTCTGATTCTTAACCAGGAACCATAATCCCAATTCCCTAGAAGATTTTTTGTAAGTAGGAAAATATCACCTACTCTGGATATTCATTCGTTTATACTTTCATTCATTTTTAGCAATCATTTTGTCCAGGTCAGGATCTCAGTGGATCCAGACTCTATCCCAGGAACTTTGGACCTGGGATGGATGGAATGGACGGATGGATGGACTTGAGGCGGGATACACCCTGGATGGGACACCAGTCCATCTTAGGGCTCCATGAACAGACACATTCACACCTGTAGTAAATTTCATGTAGCCAATCCACATGTTCTTGGGAGTCGGGAAGAAACCAGAGAACCTAGAGGAAACCTATGCAGATACAAGGAGAACATGTATAACTCCACACAGCCAGGGAGCCTAGTGGCAAGAAGTGAGGCAGCAGCACTACCTGCTCACAGCCATGTTGGCTTAATCAGGATATTTTAGAGATTTAAGTCAAAAGAGCTCCCATTTACCACCTGTAGATGTCCCACATGGGGAACCCTTAAAGGAGCAATCTAATACCCTACAACAGAGTGTTCTTCTTTCCGAGATGGTTCCTTTTAGAAAGTTATCTGTCGCCATCCTCATAGTTAAGGGTCAGTGATCCAGGAAGCCATCAATTCTCCGTGAATTCTCTTGGGTGATTATAGCACACCAGAGGGACCCAAATCCTCATCTGGTGGCAGGTGCACATACACACCTATGGGCAATTAGAATAGTAGCCAGTCAACATGTCTTTGGACTGTGTGAAATCAGAGCACCCAGAGGAAATGAGGAGAACATGCAAGCTCCACACAGGAAGGCCCCTGTTGGCCGCTGGGCTCGAACCAAGAACCGTGCTACGAACCCTAAAACTATTCCAAGATCTTATGGTGAACCTTATTTTATACATGCACATGGCATAAGGGCATTCTTCTAATAGGTATTCACTCAGTTGGTGTTTTGATGATGGTGGTCGAGAGCGCTGCCTAACACATCACTCCAAAATCTCCCATAGATGTACAATTGAGTAAAGATCTGCTGAGTGTGAAGGCCATAGCATATAATTTACATCATTTTCATCCTTTTTAATTGATGAATGGTTTCATCAAAGCATTCAGTGAGCCTTTGTGCGCTGTGCATGGAGGCGGAGTCATCCTGAATCAGACCACACCCACCAGGATAGAAATGATTCGTCATAGGATAAAGGTGATCAGTCAGAAGAATTTTGTATTGATTTGCAGTGGTCTGCATGGGGACAAGTAGACACAAACCATGGCAACAAAATAAAACCCCTACAGCATAACAGAGCCACGGTTTCTCCTTTGTCACTCATATGTATAGTGCATAGTACACAAGTAATGTATATACAGTAATACAGTAATTATTCATTTATTCCTTTCAGTTAAAATGTAATACCTATATTATTTTATGATTTATTTGGTAGATGCTTTTATCCAAAGTGACTATTAACTGAAGGTAATACTTAAAGCCCCATTACACGAGAATTAGTACTTATTGCTCCTGGGCTCCCCCTACAGTTGCCGAATGTAATTCACTTTTACGCCACTGTCCTAAATACAATTCATGGTTTGCGCTCCCCTCATGGACAGCTTTGCACAGAAGACAGAAGCCAAAGAACCATGTTGACTGACAAGGTAGAATAATATTTCAGGATTTTACACAAATATGACTAAATAGTTTTATTTATTGTGACAGCGGAGATGAACACTAACACAACAACAAGTTTTTCTAAAATACTGTGTTTTTCAGGGCACATACGTTGTTTGCTAAGTGTTTGAATGTGGAGTATGTGTGTAATTGACATGATATAGGCACATATTACACATAATATACATTGGGCAGTGTAATCTATTACAAGCTAGCTGAGATAGTTTTGCAAATTTGCAAGCTTTTAAGGCTTATTTGGCATGAGATTGACAAAGACTGACCAAACGTTTTGGCGTGAGATTTATTTATTTATTTGGATGCTAGCCTGAGACGGTCTGAGGCTAGCCTGTCTCAGTGAGACAGGGATAACACATAAGGTTACAGCCTATGTTGCAATTTTTCATAAATAACATTGGCAGGGATGCAGACTCTACTGTCAGATTGTCATTGTTTTCTTGTTAGCCGTGAGACAGATCACTACTTTTGTCTTGAAGTAAACATGCATGGTCACACTGTACTGAAGTCGAAGTTTGCACAAGTATTGCACACAGCGCAGAATTGTAGCTAAGCTAACATAACCAGAACCATATTAACACTGACATATCTAATGCTGGGGGATGCTAATGGACAATGAACAGCTAGTCAACTAAATTAACCTTACAAAACTTGGATGCCCCTGACACAAAG
>JAOTRR010000043.1:25001938-25014892 GCA_028570945.1 Gogo arcuatus | reverse complement strand
CTTTGCGACAATTCTGTTGTTAAAAGCGCTATATAAATAAACTTGACTTGACTACAAACATACCGTTTACATGAAAGCGATCGGATGTGCGTGTTTATATGTCCCAAGCATACAATCGGTAGAAATAAAGAGTTTTATTACCACATGCTGCCATGTTTCTCCTATCCATAAAACGTCACGATGTCATCACTGCGCAAAGGTGTACTGAATATGCACAGAATGTTTCCGGTGCAGAAGGCAATCTGATTGAGTGTTTACATGGCTAATATTTTCCTATCAGGTGGCTTGTCGGAGGTCTAAACCACCTCGTTCAATCTAAATTCTCAATTCGTTGTGGGGAATGAGGTATTTCATTCCAATCAAGCTGTGTACATGAAGAAATATCATTCCAATCAAGCTTGAATCCGATTATTAATGGATTATTAGGGTCCACGTAAATGTAGCTATTGTCAAGGATAATGCTTTGTTAATTTTCCCCACATGTACTTTGCACTGATTGTCTCTTTCATTACTTCTTTGTTTTCTGAATCTATTTGTCTTCTTGGCCTTGACTTGAAACTATGAATCCTTGTTGATTATTTAGGAACCTTTTATTGCTGTGCCTTTAACATTTTGTAGGGATCTCTGGATAGAGTGCCTGACAAATGAATAAATAAAGAATAAACTGAAGGGTGTGTCAGTATTAAATTCTGCAAGGTGGTATTAGGAGTAGGATTGGATGTCCTGCTCTGGAGTATTTTCATGCAGTACCTTGAAATGTTGCAGTCATAGTTGTACCATTTTTGGCATAAAAAAAATTACATAATGTAGAGTTTTGTTAAAATTGACACACTGATATGATATAAATCCTGACTGTTTCACTAAGAGTGATATAAAAGGCAAGCTTCTGTAAAGGTTAGAAGTGACTTCTCAAACACTACAGAGTACAATATAGTGAGAGCTTGAGGTTTGTCCAATTCAGGTGTTTTTGCAAAGGGCAGCGTCTAGTCAGAAATAATACCACCTGTCTGACCTTTTCACTTCATTTTAGTGTCCCAGTACAAACCAGCATTTTTTAAATAAAAAAATACTCTATTCTTCAGAATATTTGTGCATAATAGGACAATGTTTTGCAGTAATTTGGGAATAGCATTACATTCAAGTTATACTGCACAAAAGAATTGCAGTGTAAGGTGGTAGGATGGCACAGCAGGTAGTGTTGCATTTCACAGCTCCAGAGTGTAAGCTTCAGGTTAATTACTGTTTGGAGTTTATCCTGTTCTCTGTGTTCTGAGGATAGGCTCACTTGATCCTAACTAGGATAAAGTGATTACTGAAGATGAATAAATTACAGTGTATGTATATTGCATGTAAGCTTTTTATTATCATACTGTGGCAGCGGGGACGTGATTGAGCGTGGATCGAGATGTGGGCGGCGATGAGTTAGATAGAACTGGCAGGTAACACATGATGAGTTTCACCTATGTATGATTACTGACATTTTACTTATGTGTGTCTTTTGTGTTCTTCCAGAGAAGCCAGTAAAAAAAAGAAAGAGAGAGAGCTGACCAATCCAGCACCATGTGTAGAGCAGAGTGAAATCACTGAAAAGTGAAATTAAAGAAAAATAAAAACAAAGCTTGAATTGTCAAGCCTGTCTCCCATTTCCTCATTTTCCACGAGCCTCAAAAAGTGTTACACTGGTGCCGAAACCTGGGTATTGAGGAAGAAACGTCATCATGGAGTCCACGCCACTCGCCGAGATCCTCCAGACCCTCATCAGCAGCCACCAGACACAACATCAGGCCCTCATCATGCTGTGCACAGAGCAGGAGCAGCGCTTCCAGGCTCTGCTCCAGGCCCAGGCAGAGAACGAGCAGGTGATCCGGAGCCTGGTCCAAATAGCGGGTACTCTAGCAGCTACTCCCGTGGATGCTGTGGCCAAACCCACGTTCTGCTGCACCGAATGGGTCCACAGGATGACCTTCGTGGAGCTGTTTGAGCATGTCGCTGAAGCGTGCTCGTGGCCAACCTCACAGTGTCAGCTGGTGAATCCGCCAGCCACCCTAAAAGCACAATTGCCCCCTATACCATTGATCAAGATCCCCTTTGAAAGAATTGGTATGGATCTCATCGGGCCATTAGATCGATCTGCACGAGGGTGTTGCTTTGTGTTAGTCTTAGTGGATTATGCAACGCTATACACGGAAGCAGTGCCTCTACGCAACATTTCTGCACACAATGTTGCAGAAGCACTCTTTTGCATGATCTCCTGAGTCGGGATTCCAAAGAGATCCTGACTGATCAAGGCACAATGTTCATGTCACATGCACTTTGCGAAATGGATGAATTACTGGGGATTAAATCGATTCATACCAGTGTTTACCATTTGTGAACAGGCTGGTTGAACGATTTAATCAAAAACTTAAAAACATGCTTCGTAAGTTTGTTCATGATGACACCATAAATTGGGACAGGTAGTTGGAACCCCTGTTATTTGCAGTACGAGTGGTCCTGCAAGCCTCCATGGGGTTCTACCCATTTGAATTATTGTATGGTCACAAACTTTATGGCATCTTGGACGTCATTAGGGGAAATTGGGAGGAGGGACCTACTGCTAGTAAAAATGAAATTCAGTACATCCTTGACCTGAGAGCAAAACTCCACACGCTGAGTCAGCTAACTCAGGAGAATTTGCTCCATGTGCAAGAGCGACAGTCCCGGCTGTATAATGGGGGGCTCGGCTATGTGAATTTGTACCGGGAGATAAAGTTCTCATTTTACTATGCACGTCGAGCTCTAAATTACTCGAAAAGTGGCAAGGACCCTTTGAGGTCACGCAGCAAGTCGGAGGAGTTGACTGTAAGGTCAGGAGAATGGATAGAGGCGATGCACTTCAAATTTACCACCTCAATCTCCTGAAACCGTGGAGAGAGGAGGTTCCTGTGGATCTGGCGACGGTGGTTCCTGAGAGGAAGGAGCTGGGACCAGAGGTAAGTCAAAAAAGTGTGGCCCACTTCATCCCAGTCCCTTGGGAAACCACCTCTCACTGTCCCAGAGAGCACAGGTTGCCAGGTTTCAGGAGGAATTCTCCAATGTGTTTTTGCCTCTGCCCAGTGGCGCTAACCTGATAGAGCACCACATTGAGACTCCTTCACACCTTGAGTTGTCAAGCCTGTCGCCCATTTCCTCATTTCTCACAAGCCTCAAAAAGTGTTACACATACATTTACTATTCAGTAAAATCAGGATATTAGCTTAATCTTACCTTTCCCCTAAAATATCCCACTCTAAAAAAATGCTAGGTTATTTTTTTCTACCCAAATGCCTGCTGGGTGAATTTCTATCTCTCCAAATTGACATTAGCCAGCATCTGGGCTAGCAATGTGAAGCAACTGCTAGCTTATTTTTTTTTACCCTGCACTTGGGTTTCTTTACTTGGTTGTCACATAAATTTATGTTCTCATGTACAGAAATGAAAAGTTATTGAAATTTATTATGTTAACCAGTAACAGCCATGGACAAAGGGATATTGCAGGAAAGTGCTATTCAGTCATTTTAAGTCCTTATGTGTGTACCACTTTTTCTTCTAGCTTTCAGTGAATCTGTTTTTTCCCATCACTAAATATGGCCAAGAATGATTTATTTTCATGGAAAGAGACAATTTGACATTTAAAATGACCAACCACAGACTTTCCCCTGAGTCCGTCAGCAAACATGAGAGACTTTTCCAAACCTCTTAATGTTATCTTAATATTAAACATTAAATGTGTATGCTAATTTACAGAGTACTTAAAATACATGGAACTGTATTTGCTGAAATATTTGTTCCAGGGTGCCAGTAATTCTGGAACTGACACATACACCTGGGATGGTCATGTCAAAAGTTTGATTCTGTGGTCATCAAAACCTATTTGTGTAGATTTGGCTGTCTAAAATCCACTTGAGTCCTCTTCTAGGCAGGTTCATCGCTCCAGTTGTTTTAAATTTCTCAGTTATTGCCATAACAGTGGATATTGGCATATTTAGGTATGTAACTCTTTCTATAGGCATTTCCCGATTTATGATGGTCAGTAAAGTTTGATCTCATTTAATTTGTGTATTCTCTAATCTTCTCCATGTGATAAACGACTATGTTGGAAGTTAACCCTTTCTGGGTATTTTTGATAAATGTAGCCTGTGTACAACTATATTAGACATATATTCATTAGACGTTAGACATTAATGTCTGACAAATTAACCCAGCATTATGTAAAATAGATGAGTTGTAATAACCCAGCAAAATAGTTGTTACTGTACATAAATTAACCAACCCATTTAGTATTGTTTTCATCCCAGAATTCATATAGAGTGTAAGTTATCATTATAACTAGTCTAATATGAATTTGCAGAATGAGCACAACACAAGTTCTAAGAATTACATTGTCAGTACTGTAAGAGAACCATTTTCATATCTCCATTGTGTGTAGAAGAATTGTGTAATACTGGGCTATAGGGGCATGAATGGAAACACTAACTATCCTCTGTGGTCTTTCCACGACACAAGAGTTGGCCTGTTTCCATGGTAACAAGCCTTTCCTGCAGGGCCTGCTCCGGCAGAGCTCGTACATTACAATCCGATCAATTAGAAATGTTTTGCTAAAATGCCAAACAAGCCCAAACTTGTCTTAAGTATTTCGTTTTGTGGAATTTTATATTTTCAAAGGCCGCACAATAAATCCTATGATGTTCTTAAACATTAATGGATGTCAAAACCTCAGAAGAAAAAAATATGTATTCTGATGATGGCGTGCTATCCAGTTTTGAACCACTATGTTATCTGCATGTATCAGTGTTGTACATTGTCAACATTACTTTGTCATTAGATGTCCAAACAGCTGAGTTACTGGCTGTCTACAAACAATGACTAAAGACCTACCTTTTCATGAAGTACATATAGTAAATTTATACTTAAAAAACATTCATGTCTTGTGTGACTTTTCATAGTATACTAACCTCCCCAACAGGGTTTTTAGACTGACAGTGTTAATCTCTGACATAGTGAGCCAGTATGAGGATGTACTAATTGATAGAGACTTCAAAGCACTTCTGTAAGTCACTCTGGAAAAGTGTGTCTGCCAAATGCCATAAATGTAAATGTCATTACAGAAGCATTAATTGCTGATACATTAAAATTACTGTGAGAATGGATTGTTTCACACTCCTTAATTAATGCTTAAGTACTTACTAATTTAGGTTAAAAAATAGTCATGAGTTTCCATATCAGTTCTCCATTAATTGCTTCTGAATGTAATAAACAGCAATGCTAATTAAAGTTTAAAACTTTAGAAACTAATCTTAAACGAGACAAGCAAAGAATGTTCAAGACATTTTACCTCCACTTGTTTTTAGTGATTTCAAGATGTGCACTGTTTTTTCCATGTTGCAGCTGTGCATCAATAATATTCCATAAAATTACTTTGATAACTTTTTAATGCAAAAAAGTTTCTTAAAATAAGACATAATAAGACTCCCAGCCTTCGTCTTGGTATGAACGGAGAGTATTTCCAGACTGTCAACAGAACGGCACAATCAGTCAGAACACATTGTACTAATGGATTGCGTGGTTGAGAATAAAATCTGAATCTTCCTGCTCTGCTCCTAGTTACATTCAGCTTTTCAATATAATGAAAGAATTTTTTTTTTTCAGTAATGTCTTTTAGAGCAAGATGACCAAATTCCAGAGAGCAATATATTCTATTTAATAACCGGAGATTTCTTGCCATGGAGGCCAATCTTCATTATTCTCTCTACATCGCAGCTCTTCTTTTGCTATAACTCAGCCTTCATGAGACTGTTTACAACTATAGGTCACTTTCAGTCTCAAATTAACATGACACAAATTCTTTTGCTGCATTTGTGCCATTTTCAAGGCGGAGTCTTCAAAAGACAACTAAAGACCTACCTCTTTAAAAAAAAGCAGATGTAAAAGCAGCTGCTTTTATTCAAAGTGCAAGCAAGGTAGAATATGATGTGTTTATACTATATGTTTTAACCAATGGACCAGGAACTGTTGCAGCATAGTTGTAGAAAGAACAGACACAGACAGCTACAGCTTAAACATGAGGGTTGGATTAAGTGCTAGTACTCAGAGAGCTACAAACATAAAGCAGTTAGTCAAACTATTGATGATAAAGTGAAGTGTAGTAAATCTCATTTATTACATTTGCTAGTTTGTATAATTATACCAAGTTTGGAGTTAGATTGCTTAATTCTGACCTTAAAGAACATGGTATCTTCCATTAGGAATTTTTTTAAGCCTTCATTTGTCACATGTACCTTTTAGAGCACAGTGAAATTCTTTTGCTGCATTTAACCCATTTGGAGATGTGAACACATACCCAGAGTGGTGGGCAGCTGTGCTGTAGCACCTACAGATTAGGTGACTTGCTCAAGGACACCTCAGCCATTCATGCTGGTCCAGGGAATCAAACCAGTAACTTTTTGGGCCTAAAGCTGCTTCTCTAACCATTAGGCCATGGCTTCCCCATAGCATCCTAATTCACTCCTACCGCTGTTCTGTTTGTTTGTTTTTTCCACCTTTACCTCAGGGGAAAAAAAACCGAACTTAGTGTGAACGGAAATTACTGTGACATCCTAGACATAACAGACACAAGTGCTTCAAGTAATAAGTTAATTCTTAACGTCTTTCTGAGTTTTGGAAGTCAGAATGGTTTTGTCCACATGTCTGTGACAGTGAATCAGTACTGGAAGCTATAACCTATCAATACAATTCAGCTCAATTTAATTCAGGTCCATTCAACTTTATTTATCCCAGAGAGCAATTAAAATTACACACTCAAACACACATTATACAAGACAACCATTATGGCATTGGTTTTCAACCTTGTGGTCATGTGAGATGCACATAGGGTGGCAGGAGATTTTTTACTAGTTCTTTTGCAGATAAACTTGACTTAAATTATTTTAGAATAATAACTAAATATTATAATATGAAACCAAAATGTATTATTGTAGGTTATTTATTTCATTGTGAACTCCTCTTAAGCTTATTTTACACCAGACCACATTGTAAAATGTCCATATTTTCACTTCATATGACAAATGATTGTAATACAGTAGGAAAAAAAAGTGTGGTTTTCAAATACAGGTGATTCCACAGACACAGTACAGTAATTTGAAGTGTTGTATAGGAGGTGGGTGGGGAGAGCATAGCTGCTTGAGCTCCCATTCTGTCATGAATATTCTGTAAGTGTTATGAAGAAAGGTGCTTTAGACCTTTTACTCTGCAGTCACATTTTCAGAGATGTTCCCTTTAAATCTTTCACTTCTTATTATATTGTTGGGCAGAAAAGACAGTATGTTTTTTTCTCCTGTCACTATCCATTAGGGGGAAAAATGTGCATGCCATGATTATATATGCACAGACGGTGTTTGCTTATATTTTGTAAGACATATCCATTCTTTTAAATAGGCACATGTTTATCTGGAAACTTTAAAACTGTTGGTCTCTTTCCCAGACATGGATTTTGGTTTAAAACCAACATCATCTTGGACTTCAGTTTATGACCAGGTTTATTTTACTTCTCAGATAATGATGCAAAAGCATAAATGTAGAATGTTTTGTTTTGTTTGTTTGTTTGTTTTTAAAAAAAAAAGCTGTTATTGTTGGAACTGTAAAGATTCAGATATTGTTGGGCATTCTGGAGCATTTATGAATTACTGGTTGCATGGTAATCCTCTTTTCCCAAAAAACACCAAAACAAAAAAGCTTTTAGGCGTACTACGTTTTTAGTATAAATTTTGTCTAGAATGTTTTTTTATGTCTGGAGAAAAGGGAATAGAAAACAGGTAAGATGTCCTTCCTTCCTTCCTTCCTTTCTTCCATCCTGCATAAATTAATTTGTTCATTCACTCACTTCTTCATTCATCTTCACTAATCTCTTTATCCTCGTCAGGGTCAGAGTGAATCCAGCTCTGATGGAACACCAGCTCATCACAGGGCACAATGCACACACATTCACACCTACGAACAATTTAGCATAGCCACTTGACCTACCTGTATGTTTGCGTAAGGTGGGAGGAAACCAGAGAACCCAGAGGAAACCCACATGAACACAAAGAGAACAGCAAAATTCTGTGGAGTTGCAACGTTACCTTCCTATAAACAAACAAATAATAATAATAATAATGTAACAATTTTTTGTCATTAGAATACCTTTTTCTTCTCATCTGCCAATTCCCACCCATCAGCTAGCTCTTCCCTATCATACAACAGCTATTAACTGGGGACAGTGAAGGTTAACACACACTTTCTCCAGCCAACTGCTGCTCATGCTGTGTCACAGGGCAATGTAACACATTCTGACGAAAGCGCTATCTACCCTTTTCTACATACATGAGCTCACAGTCACCCACGATTGGCTAGCGTCACTGTGATTAATACTCTCCCACACAGAGAGCAGGCAATTTTGCTATCTTGGCGCCCAGCCATGGAGGGTTGTGGCATCATTTGAATTTAAATTTTCAGTCTCCAGATGACAGGGCAATTTTTTTCTTTTCTTTTTTTGCACCACTTGGGAGCCATCATTAGAATACTTTTCCAGACAAAATTATCAAGGCTGTTCTGACAGAGACAGAAGATAAGAACCAAAACCAGGAAGATTAACATGTATAGACCAACTTACCAGCTGATTACCTTATAAAACTGCATGATAGTGAACCTAAAGGAATTGATGCAGGTTATTCCATCAATTCTCATGCCACAAAAAGGGTCTTAGTGGGGGGTTTTTTGTTACATATTTAGAAACTTCAGTTCACTACTTTTGAGATTATCTTCACTTTACTAAATTTCTTTACATCTGTGAAAGACTTTGTAAACTCTAAACAAGGCTATGGTAGAACTATGTTCTGAAAATTGTGAAGGACTATGAAACAGAAAATTGCTCAATGATGTACATGCTAGCATGGCCTCCTCACCCGAGTCTGCCATTTCACTTTTCAAAGAGCGAATACTCTCAGTGGAATATATGACATTGAAGCACATGCCTTGTGTGAAAATAGTTCAGTTAACTCTCATAGTTCACTGAGAGTCTATGAGAGGTGTCTTCTGTGGCTTTGTGAAAAGCCTTGAGATTCTCATGGCTAACAGGATTTTTGTGTAGTGTAGTGTTTATTCCCTTCAGAGAATTTCACTAAAAGTAGTGCACACTTTGACATTGCAGTTTTTTTTAATCAACCCCAAGGTTAAAGATTTATGTTTGAGACTGTGTAGTTGAGTTTTAGAAACAAAAAACAAGTATATTGTGTTTTATTTAAAGCCACAGTGTTGTCTGCCTGAGGACTGTAACGTCTTGCAATCAGTTATGCAAAGGAAGAAAATAATTTTAAAGATGCCTATGGTTTGTTTTGGGCTTTTTATAGAAAAGGCAGAGGATTTAAATTGGATATGAAAACTGCCAGGAAGTTGTTTATTTCTCAATTACAATATGTGTATAATGTACAGTATATCATGACCACTACACCACCTTTACACGTTATAAACAGAATAAATATACTTGTTTGAAAACAAGTGCTGAAAATGGAGTATGTGTAAAGTTTCAAGTTAAAATTAATTACTGCTTTGGAGGAACATGTTTAAGATAATAAGTTTAAATATGCTGTATGAGTGTGCTGTCCACTGAAGATTTTGCTAAAGAGGTTTTAAGCACTGTCAATCATACTGCTCATACAGTGACAAGAAATGTGGTTGTTGAAACCACTTTATTTAATTACCATGTACTACATGAACATTTCATTGGAATTTAAAGCATGCTTGATGTAAACACGTCATCAAACTGGTATTATCCCATCTCTTGTCTGAATTTACCAAAAAGGACTAGGTTTTAAGTACCAGTCATCAGAAACCCACTTGTTCCTCAGAAACTTTTATTATAATATAAAAATGTTATACCTTATAAGTGCACTAAGAAAATGTGCATTTAATAGAAGTCCTCCCTCCCTCCCTGATGCCTTAATGCATCAAACAACATATATCATTATGAAAGTTACATAAGATATGTCTGGTGATGACTTACAGTCTGTTAAGTTTCTGTTTAAACTATGCAACAGTCCTTGGCATGGTGCATTTGTTAGGAATAATTTTGTGTCTCTTAACTGCTGGGAGGAGATTAAAGGGAGGCATACAAGAGAATCTGTGATTTGTTTCAATGTAAACAGCTTTTTATTTTCTGTTGGCTCCATCTGGTCTGGCCTGTGACACTCTAATACTCAAAGATCTTCTGATAAAAAATGGTAGAGAGTGCCCAACACTGTATAACCGATTCCACACACAATGAATATTAAACACTTCTATTTGTCTATTCTGGATTTGAAACATCATAAGTCATACTGTAATGCTGTGAAGTAAGAAATGATTAGGGTCAGACACAGCTGCAAACAGTTTACTTTGTATTCGCAGTTGAGGTGGTGAAGATTTAGTTCAGAGTTCATCTAATCAGGAGCTGCGGAGAGAACAATAAATCACTGCAACGCTTCCAGGGGATTACAGTTACTGCAGCTGAGGGAGAGTAGAGCTCAAAGGCAATATGAGTTAGATGTTATTACATTCAAAGGAGTGTTTTCACAAAAAAATTGTAGCTGAATCTGCTGAAGTAGATTATTTGTTAAATATGAAGAAAGGGTGCACTAACATTACTAGAATATCGTGAATTTCATAAATATCCAATGTAATATAATGCCATCATATAATACCATCACCACCTCCACCACCACCACCACCATCATTATCGTTATCAGCACCAGCATCAAGGTCGCTACACAGTTTTAAAAAAAGACTCTTAAAAAGGAAGAAGGAAGAACAATCATGAAAGATCTGTCACATATTTCAAATGTAGGTGACATCTGAAAAAACTTACAGAGAAGGAAAAACAAACTTTGGCCATACTGTCTGTGTTATGTCTTTCAAAGATCCTGGATGTAAAATTTAGGGATTTGAGTGTAAATAGTATGTTTAAATAGTAATGATACCAGTGGGGTACTGACATACTGTGGATGTAGCAGTGGAAGGGTGTACCTTGCTGATGTTAATGTTGTCATTATTGTTCACATCCATGCGACTGTCACAGTTACTGAGTACTAAGATAAAAGTAAAAGATAAAAACATCTTGCCTTTAACAAGCATTTGATGACTAGCTCACTCTATTAAGTGTGTGTAAACTATTCTGACTTCATACTGGTCTATATATTGCTCCTATGATTCCCAAATCTGTGTAATCTGAGAATAGGGTGCATATGATTTTTGGAAAAAATCTGAATTATGGTTGACACATAGCAAATTCCGAGGTGGGTCATTTGTCCATAGGGAAGAGGTTAGGGTGCTTTTATTTTTAGTCATTAGGTCATACAAACCAAACCGCATTCCCAACATGAAACTTGATGAGCTATACTGGAGACAATTAAAACTGCATTGCTCCACCTACTAAAACCCTAGCAACCACCTCGGCTATGATAGCAACCAGTTAACACCTTAGCAACCAGCTGAGTTTCCTTAGCAATTGACTAGCTACAACCTAGCAAACAACTGGGAGTGTATTGAAACCTCCTAGAAACACCAGGGAATTCACCAGATGACAATCTTGGCATGGTGCATGCCAGCATGGTATATCACTACAAATGCCTGCTAAGTAGTCAGGTGGGATTATAATGAGCCAAGTGGCAAAGCATTTCCCTGTGATTTTTTGGGACAACCACTTGGTGTCCCAATGCTTTACAGCTTGTCATTAACCATCACTCACTTTCTCAAATACATTCTTCAAAGTATCACTGTGCAACAGCTACAAAGAGAAGTCCATGGGGGTTGTGAGGAGAGAGCGAATGAGTGCTACTGAAGATGGAGGTCCTCCTGCCCCAGTGCTCACTCTCACCCAGTCACTGTTACATGACATAACAGGAAGTACTTCCACTCCCAAGGCCATTCACACCTCACACTTCCCTACTCAGGATCCACCTATGGATAACCCTATGTCCATTGTTTACCGAACAAAACCTGGCCAATCCACCTTTGAGTACTGACCAGCACTATGTATGTCACTTCTGGATTGTAAGAGAGCCAGGGGACTGCAGAGACTCTGAGCACCTAACCCACCTCCATTTGGGGACAGTTTGCCTGGAAGTGCCCCAGCTCTCTGCAGCCCTCACAAATCTGCCCAGGCCTAGTTCTAGTTCTCTGGGGATCAACTGTTTCACCCTGGAAATGAGAAAAGAGGACAGACTGGTAGGTGGGAATGTGGGAGAATTTTGGTGAGGTGACACACTGAGCACATGCTGACAATAATCTCTGTCCCCTCGGCAGGGCTGCCTGTTGGCGTCTGCTGGGCAAACTGCTTCCAGAATGGCAGGTGCCACCAATGGAAATGGGGATGATGGAGTTCATGTTCCTTGGGCTTGCAAATGCAGACATGAGGCTCTCTGTCAGCTGGATTGTGTCAGGTAGATAGTCGGACTGGTGCCATTGGACCCACTGCACTGCCCTGGCTTACACTTATACAGTGCCCTCCAGAATTATTTGCATGAAAATGAGCAAAAATTAATATATAAAAAGAATACAGCATATTTTGAGCTCAATGGGTTCAAATTCTGGTAAATCTCAACTCTTTCAGACATGTGAAACTTTTGTTATAGTAATAATTGTGCTTAATATTTTAACGGCTCAAGTATTTTTTTAAGATTCATTACTTGATTTGTGCAGGTCAACAACCACCTGTTTCTTTTGTGCTGGAGGTCCATAGTTTTTCCCCATAGTAATGGATGACAGAGGGATTTTGATACACGTGTGTGCAACAACAGATTATTCTCAGGTAATAAGAGCCAGTGACAAATAATATTGGGTTATAGGTATAGGTTTATAACATACAAACTTCAATTTTTTCTTAAATCAGCATCTCTATGCATGGCAGCCATTTCATTCCAGTGTCTG
>JAOTRR010000043.1:24978832-24989890 GCA_028570945.1 Gogo arcuatus | reverse complement strand
AAAATACAGAAAAACCTATGAATGAGTAGGTGTGTCCAAACTTTTGACTGGTATTATATGCTCATATATAAAACAAATATACACAAATTCTAACTTGCAAAGCTATACACCAAACAAATCACAGTAGGCTCAAAGTGTGTGTACCATTGCTGCTGGGACTAATTTGAACAATAGCACACAAAAACATGCCATAGTTTACCGATTTCAATTATAAATAAGCACTACATATCTCACTCTATTTAGCAAGGGATGCAGCATTAGGGGAAAATATTAAAGCCTTGAATCCTCTTAAACTGAGCATCTCAGTCTCATCTTCATTCCTCTCAACTTCACTGAGCTAACAATAGTGGGAAAGTGACTCACTGTCTGACTTGTTTCCAACTAAGTGCAAACATTTGTCCAAAATAATAGAGAACGCAAGTTGTCGCCCTCTTATTGCTTTTCAAACTTTCATCATTGAGAAGTTGTACCAAGCAAACATCATCTTGGGACACACAATTGTCTACATAACTGTTCTCATTCAGGTCTGACTCAATGAGATGGCAGATGACAGAATTGGTATTTGCTTCACAACAAATCAGTGTGTTTCCTTATTTTGAGTGATATAACCTATAATACTTCAGCCAAACTCAGTTCTTTGTCCAAAGGGTTTGTTTTCTCCAACTGTAAAGATCTCCAAAAGGGAATGGAACCCAATGAATAATCCCACACTTCAGTCTTACAGTGGCAGGAAACTATTTTCTGTGTTTTAGATGAGCCCACTTCAGTGCTGTCTTCCCTGATGGGATGTAAATGGTATGAGGTCCTGAGTGTACACTTGCTGTAGCTGGATGTAATTTTCAAAGTGGGGTCATTGCATTTGTAGACCTTGGGCACTATTACTCATTATGGCTATGTCTACAGCTGTCACTAAATTTCCATTGCAATGGTTAAGCATTCATATTTACATTTCTTGTTCAGAAATTCTTTCAAAATCAATTTTGAATCTCTGTATTTTGTGTAGAGCATGAATGAGTATTTCTTTCTGTGACTCCTCTACTGACAACACAAGTACAAGAACAGTGCTGGTAGCATAATCTGCAAAAACTTTTGCAATATTTAGTGAAGTGTTCCTTCTTAAACATCCAAAACATGATACTTTTCATTAATAAATGGTTTCTTTACTCCTGTAATCCCCCTTCAATTAGATTGGAGGCTATGAGGCAACAAAAATACAAACTCATACCAAAGTAAAGAGTAAAGACACAACACTCATGTCATAGCATAGTGTCCTGACACATCACTAGAATATTGCTACCCATTACTCTACCTACAACTTGATTTACATTCAATAGGTACAAATGGAAAACTATTTAGCACCACCTCTGGTTTCTATGAATATTGCACAGTGCCATATGATCCACTCAACACCCCTTCAATCTTCCAAGCATTCATAAACAATATCCTCAGGGACATGCTAGGAAAGTTCGTCATTGCATACATCAATGACATCGTGATTTATTCTTCCTCTCTTAAAGCTCATGTGGTTCTGGAGAACCAGCTCTTTGTCAAAACAGAAAATGGTAAATTTCACATGCCTAAGGTGACTTAGGCCAAAGTATTGGATGGATGAAGCCCAAGTATGGCTTGTAGGCCATTTCCAAGAAACTTTAAGGACCTGCAGAGATTCCTGGGCTTTGTTTATTAAGTTTATTAGCTCCAGCTCAGCTCCATTGCTTTTCCTCTCACATCCCTACTGAAAGGGGGCATATGGGATTCACACACTGAATAAGCCTTTCAAATACTTAAACAAAACATTCACCACTGCTTCCATTCTTAAGCCTCCTGACCCAATGCGTCCTTTCATCAGTGATGTTAATTCCTCAGAGACAGGAGTGGGAGTATTACTCTCCCGGTGACAGGGAAAAGCTCTACCCAGTAGCATTTTCTCCCCTAAACTCTCCTCATCCTTTCTGGAACTGTTTAAAGGTGCTATGTGTAAGAATTTGTAAGAATTTTAGTTTAAAACGTTCAAAAATGAATTAAAATTAGTAACAGAATGTGAGCAAGGAACAGCTTTGACATTATGTCAAAAACATCTATGTATTGTTTTGCAGAGATATCTACTGTAGTTAGCATGCTAACCAGCTAGCCCCGAGACAGGATGCACCGCCCGTCTCGTAATACCACTTTGTACCTCAAGAGGCGATAGTGAGTCACTGTAGTGTTCAGTCTGCACTCAGTCCAAAATGAGAGAAGTTGTGTGTCACTGGCAGCTACATACACGTTAGCCTCTGAGCTCAGACTGCCAAAAACTAAAGAAAAGATTAGCAAATGACATTTCATTCAAAAACATTCAGCTGTATAGTTATTTTATTGAGTCATAGGCAATGTGTTTAATCCATCTCATTGTTGGTGGCTCAATGGTTAGGGCTATGGGTTACTCATCTGAAGGTTATGGGTTCAAGCTCTAGCACTGACAAGCTGCCACTGTTGGGCCCTTGAGCAAGGCCCTTAACCCTCTCTGCTCCAGAAGCACTGTGTCATGTAATCACTTGTTGTATGTCACTCTGGATAAGAGTGTCTGCTAAATACCTGTAATGTTAATAAACTGTGTCACGAGCTGTAATGGTCCCATGCCCCACTGATGTGCAAGTTGCTGTGGCTGACTTCTTGCTAAGAACTGAGCCACTGTACTACTGATGTGTGAGTTTCTGTCACTGTCTTTCTGCTTTAAACTGAGCTACTGCACTATTGATGTGTGAGTTGCTGTCGCTGTCTTCCTGCTAAAAACTGAGCTACTGCACTACTGATGCGCGAGTTGATGTGGATATTTTCTTGCTAATAAACATCCACAACAAAGCTAACACAACAATGCTAACAAACAAAGATGACCACATTCTTACACATAGCACCTTTAAATACGCTCCAAGGATTGTGAATCGAGGTAAGAAAAGTGATTCCAAAGTAAAACATATGAGCACAATTTTCATTCCAGACTCATACTAGAGTCTTTGGAATTAAATTGGATATTGTGAGAACCTAGAATAAAAAAAAATACAGATAATAAAACACATGTTCATAAAAACAAATGCAATGATGTTTGTCAGTGCAAATCCTCTAAGGCAAGGGTAGTGCAGTCAGTTCTAATAATTGGGTATCACAGTTAGTAGCTCAAATGTCAATTGCCATCATTTAGAGAAACTATCAAATGAGAAATATTGCATGTAATATCTCAATTTTAGATATATTTTTCCCACTGATAGTCATTGAGGAAGGTAATTAGAACCTCATAATCGTGTTGTGCTCTTTCACAGGGGAAAACTGTGTGTCCATGGTAACTAATAGAACAGCCAGAGAGTGAGTCATTGATGATGTGGTCATGTGTGTAGCTGATTATGAAACACTTGCCATGGAAATATTTGACCGCTCAATTTGTCCACATCCATTACATCAAGAAAATGTGAGGGCTGTTCATTAGAGGTAAAATAAGTCATAAATGAGGGCGTATGTAGCTATGTAAGTGGTTTCAGGCAAGTGAGGAAATAAGTGCAAACTGCATCTTGGAAAAACCGTTGATAGTCTGTAGTACGGCAGTAAGAGCTCAGTGATTAAGGATCTGTACTAGTGAGTGGAAAGTTGTGTTTTAATTCTAGGGCAGCCAGAGAGCCACTACTGGGGGCATGAGAGTTCAGTTTATGTTCTGTCTCACTAAGTTTCAAAATGCAAATGCAGACCATGCAATGCCAGTATGCAGAGAAGGTAGGGTTAGGGCAAAATTTCAAAATGGCATAGTCATAGAATCTGGATGTCCTGATGAGGATAAAAGTGTAGCATGGGCACCAACTTATACAAGAATTAAATACACTATCACAAAAGTTTGTGGATACCTAAACATCACAATCATATGTGCTTGTTGAACATCCCATTCCAGAGTTTCCATTCCAGGGCTCTGTGGAGTCCCCTCAAGTTCCTCCGCACCAACCTTGGTAAACCATGTCTCTGTAGTCCTCGCTTTATGCACAGGGGCACTGTCATGCTGGAACAGGTTTGGGCTGGGCTCCTTAATTCCAGTGGAAGGAAATACTAAAAAAATAAATAAATAAATAAATTAATTAATTAAAAAAAATTCATACAAAGACATTCTAGACAATTGTGTGTTTCTAACTTTGCGTTTCTAACTTTGTGTTTCCAACAGTTTGGGAGAAGGCTTACACATGGGTGTGATGTGCAGGCATCCACATACTTTTGACCATATAGTGTAATTGTCCAATCAACATCCTACCACTAACAAAAAACTGTGCTTGTGTTCAAAGATCAGAGGCTGCTATCAAAGTGAGATTCAGTAAGATTTATTAGTAAATTAGGCTGCAACATTTACATTTACATTTATGGGATTTGACAGACACTTTTACCTAGAGCAACTTACAGAAGTACTTTAGTCTCTATCAATAAATACATCCTCATACTGGTTCACTAAGTCAGGGACAAGAAGTACTATTAATCTAAAAATGCTGTTGGGAAGATTAGTATAATATGAAAAACACACAAGAAAAGTGCTAATTTAAATACTTCATAAAGAGGTAGGTATTTAGTCATTATTTGAAGACAGCCAGTGACTTAGTGGTTTAGACATATAGAAGAGGTTCATTCCACCACCTAGGCACCAGAGCAAAGAAGAGCCTTGAAGGTGGGTCCAACCGAGCAGTGCTAAAGGATCAGAAGGAGCATGATGCAGTGCAGGGTGTGATAAGTGCTTTAAGGTAGGTGAGTGTTGGTCTGTTTTCGGCTTTGTAGGCAAGCATCAGTGTTATACATCTGATGAGAAACAGCTACAGGAAGCCAGTGGAGGGACTGTAGCAATGGAGTAGTGTGGGAGAACTTGGGAAGGTTGAAAGCAAATTGTGCAGATGCTTTCTGGATCAGTTACAGATGTCAAATGGTGTGCAGAGGCAGACCTACCAGGAGTGAGTTGCAGTAGTCTAGTCTTGACATGACAAAGGACTGAACAAGCACTTGAGTGGCCTCTGTGGATAGCAGTGGGTTAAATACTGGTTAGGATCTTGGAGGTTGCTCTGGGTGAGATTGAGAGACAGTTTATTGTAAACAGTGCATTTGAGGGGTTTTGAAAGAAAAGAGAAAAGTGATACTGATCTGTAGTTACTGATGTCTGAGGTATCCAGAGTGGGATTCTTTAGGATAGGATTTTTTTTTTTACTGTCTTGACCATGACCTGATATTATAGAGTCATTAATGATAGTAAAGATAAAGTGGAGAAGGTCTTGTGAGATGGTGTGAAGCATTGTGGAAGGGATGGGATCCAGCAGGCATTTGGTGAGACTGCAGGACAAGATAATTTGCAGGATATCTTCTGTTGATAGGAGAAAAATGTGTAAGAGAAAGAGAAGGGAAATCATGAATATGTAGCATAGGATTCAGGGTAAGAGTGAAGGTCTGGCATATTTTTTCCAACATTCAAAATTTTTTAAATTCTTCAAAGAATGTGAGAAAGTCATCAGCAATCAGGGAGAATGGTGAAGGAGGAGGCAGCAGGTTAAGATCATCCTACACATCAGATGAGAACTTGGACAGGCAAGAGCGGTATGAGAGGAGATCAGTATTGAGTTGCAATTTCCTCCACTTTCTCTCTGCAGCTGAATGCTGCACAACACATCCAACAGCCAAAGGGCAGGGCAAGAAGACATCTTGGGTTTAGAAGATAGAGGGCAGAGGATGTCCATGGATGAAGAAAGTGAAGAAAGGAAAGTGTTGGTGGCTAATTCCAGTGGTAGAGATGAAAAGTATTCAGAGTCTGAAAGGGTTGATAGGGTGCAGGAAGCTAAGGAGGAAGGGGCGATAAGGGAAGAGGTTTCGATGGGTGAGAGAGAGGTGTGGAAAATTGATGTCAGGCAGGACAGGAAGGATGACTGTGAAGGATACCAAGTGACGATCAGAAATTGATGTCTATAGATGAACCCGATGACCGATTTGTATTTTCCGCCATCTTGTGGTGCCGCCGTTACTGCGGTAGCAAACCATAGTGACTCCGTGTGTCCAGAAGTGGCAAACATCTTGGTCTTCTGCATGCCCAGGGCACCTATGTAGAGTGTATGGTCTCAGACAGGGGAACTCTTCATGAAGTAACAGCTTGTGTAGTTCGCATTCAGTTTTTTTTTCCCCAAAGTTGAAGTTTGCCAGTACTGTTGGAGCAGCTGAGAACTGCACAGGTTCTTCCTGATTTCCTAGACATCATTGTCAAAAGTAATGTTACATAGAAGATAAAGGTAAAAGTAGGAAATTGTACATTTCTGAGGACAGCTTGCATTCATATGCATGTATATTGTAGTGAGACAGAGACACCACCACAGTAATGGTGATTTGTTTACTTCTGGTACTCCCCCAAATTTGTCTATAGCTAGAGAGGGGTGATTGAAGACCATGTCCTAGACATTTCCTCCCTTGTGTGTTGGAGGCCAGCTGTTGACTGGCGCTTGTTGGAGGGGAGGTTGAAGTCTCAGGGTAGAGTCAGAAGGGTGCCATGAGTAGGGAAAAGATTGAGGAGTACGTCCATTTCTTCAAGAAATTTCCCTAGGCGACCAGGAGGGTGGTAGATGACAGTGATGAGCAGGTTGATTGGTGAGGTAATTGTAACTGCATGGAATTCGAAGGATGGGATGTTGAGATGAGAGAGTGCAAGAGGTTTGAAGCCCCAGCTTCGCAAAAGCAAATCTATTCCACCACCCCTGCCAGTTTCTCATGGAGTGTCAGAGAAAGCATAGCCAGAAGTAAGAGCAGCCAGTGTAACTGAGTTCTGTGGAGTGATCCAAGTACAGCATTGTAGTAAATACATACAACATAGAACTTTACCTTTCTCCTGGGGAAAGGTAAGTGATTTTTGTCCATCCTCTTAAACCTGAAGAATCTTACTGAAATCATCTTGATCCTTGCACCATCTGTATTTGACATCTTTTGGGGTACTTTGACAGTATCTTCCAACTCATTTATATCATTAGCTTTGTCATTGTCATCGGGAAGAATGCTCGTAGGCATGCGGCTCAGATGCAGGTCCTAACAACAAGTCATGTACTGAGGCTGTATTTAGGTCAGGATCTCAAACCATGCTATTATGTTGTAGTTTAGGGTATGAGACTTTTGGTTGCAGATGGATTTTCTACAACAAATAGTCAATGTTTCCATATTTGATTTGAAATGAACTAACAAGAGGTTATGGGTTAGCAGACTAGCTGACACTGCTAATGTAGTTAATGCTTTTTAAGTAACAGCATAATTCAATGAAAGAAATAATTAATATGAACAAGAATTGGTGAACGTTTATTCAATTATTATTACTAATTCATTTTTAGATTGTTTTTCAATACTTGTTTGTCACAGCTTTAGTATTAGGGAAGGCAATGACCCTATGCCTCCACCAATAATGGGGCACATATGAAGTTATGTTTAAATAAAAACACATTTACATTTATGGCATTTGGAAGACACTATTATCCAGAGCAACTTACATTCATCTCATTTATGCAACTGAGCAGTTGAGGGTTAAGAACCTTGCTCAAGGTCCCCGCAGTGGCAGCTTGGTGGTGCTGGGATTTGAACTCACAACCTTCCGATCAGAAGTCCAAGCAAATATACGCCCAACATAAGTAATCTTTTCATAGAAAGTGAATAGGAAATAACACTTTCCAAGAGGTTTTGCATCCAAGCAACATGTAAAAGCTTTATAGATGGTGAGGATACATATATGAAACACCATATGGTGTTTATCATAAGATCTAGATTGACTGTGAATTAAAAAAAAGCATTATTTCAAACCTACAGTGACAGTTCCAAGGTAAAATCATCAGAAATCACTGGAGTGTCAAGGTCAGAGGAAGATCTATGACCTCAGGAGGTGTGAAATAGCCGTCATCTCAAATATAGGCATGTGGATTCACCATTCTCCCTCATCTTTACTCAACTAAACATCCACATGCCTAAATCAATCTTCCATTTTTCTTTTGCTTTACAAAAGTTAACTTATAACGTTTATAACTATATTGGACAAATCCAACATAGAAACGGACTGGTATCATCGGTACACCGTTGGCCCATGTCAAGAAAAGCACTAATGGGTAATGTGTGTTTATGATGTGAAGCCCCTTTCAGGCCAAAAGTACATGTGAGAGATTTGTTAATACAAATTTCCCACCAAATTACCCAGCATAAGGTCAAACCACTGAAAATAACAGCTTGTCAATGGAGAACAGGTGGTTTATTACACACTAATGAGTCAAATGAAGCAAATATTATCATCTACAGACCTCATTAAAATGGAACCAACACTGAGCAAGCCTTGTGCCAGACCAAAGACAATCATACACATTAGTCTGATGAAGAAGTAAACAGTCCATGTTAATAGACTCAGCCTTGTTTTTTATCCCTATTTCTCTTTTTTCTCAGAAGAAAAATATTGAGTGAACAGCAATGCTCTAAACCCATATTATATTCTGTGATATTGTGGCAAGACAGCCAGTCACAAATGGTTAATGAGTCAAATGAGACAAAAAAGTGATCAACCAATGCTCCTTAAGGGCACTGCATAAAACAGAACAACCTCCAAAATGTACTGATGTGAGAACTATAAGCCAGCAACAATATCAGAGCTAAAGTTCAGAACAAGCACGTGTGTGGCTACTTTGACCTTCTATCAATGCACCATCTCATCACACAGAACAGGATGAGACACCTAGGCCAAAATCAGGTATGTAGGAATATTCACTGAAAAGGTTATGTGTCAAATTATGAGGAGAGGCTTTCTCCTGACATGCAAATATAAGAGCATAAAAAGGCTATAGCAGAGAACCTGCCATTAAATCCAGACTATTAAACATGCATTTTCCAAGCATTGCTCTATTTAGAACACACGCTGCACTAGTGGACTAAAACACATATATAAAATTCTCATATTTTCAAATGACTGTCACCAGTCAACGTAGACTCTTATACAAACCCTGGAAGCATTGTTCGGTGAGTCACTTTGGAGGAACCCTCAAAGGTTCTGTAGAATCCTTCAACACCTGATTAACTATTCAAAAAAACATTGAGAAACATTTTTGTAAGAGTGTATATTGTACCCAGTTTGTTGAAAATGTATACATCTACATAGTCTTACAAGATTATTCAGATAAAAATGTTTGAGGTTAGGTCATTATATTATTATACTATTTATACCGTTATTATATTATTTATACCACGGTGCTGTTGATTTCTCAAATCTGATTGGTCAGAAGGTGTTGATTAGTTTTCTATAATAATAAGGGTTATATTTTAGTGTGCACATATGCACAGGGACTTGTATGGCAGATTCTCCATATCAGCACTAATAATAAACAAGAAAAATGTATTTTCATTGATATGGTGAAGCTTTCTGTAAGGAGATGTTTGTTTAACATTTATGGAAGGACTGTGCAGTGTTTTCAGCTATGGGAAAGTCTTTACGAGGACGTTATGATTTCTGCTTTCTCTGTAAATTCATGACAAGCTGATTTTTTTTGTCTTATTAACTTCAAAATAGAGGAAAAAAGAGAAGCTGGTGAGGCAATGACTGTTTATAGCTGCTATAATGTAAGCGATAAAACAAACGAACTTGTTTTCATGGATGTTCCACATCATTAAAGGTAATTACAAATGGTTGAAGAACACGTTGTGTTGTTCACTAATAAACTAAAACTTGTAATCAGTGGCAAATTGCTGTGGTACGAGAGGAATAAAACATGCAGATTTTGGAAAATAGTCAACTTTGCTTCTCCGAAGGCCACATCGCACCACCCCAGCGTAGATCGTTTTCGTAAAAGAACATTCTGTCGTGTTTTATTTATTAGTTATGTCTTAAAATGATGGCAAATACATATTTGTCTTACTATAATACTCTAGTAACAATGCACCTGCTACAATAAGTTAGTTATTTGTATTACCATAATCAGGAATGGATTATGCTTTCAGCACAGAAACAACTCAGCTGTGTTTAATTTATGTGGCAGGGTGAACTCATCCCTGGTGTGTGCTGTAGGCTTTAACATAGTTGAGAATACTCCCTTTTAAAAACAGTTCTAAGACTGTACCATGGGCCATCCAAATAAAAGTGAGTAACCCTGTTTTCTAAGAGCCTAGGTGTTTTTTGCTTTTGTTTTTTTCCTGTGGTGTGGTAATTGATGGTCCGTGTCACACTCTTACAAAAAGGTTAAATTTAGAACCCTTAATGGGTGTCTCTCTGGTGAAATCCTTAATCTACTGGACATACTATATGTTCACAATGTTACAATGGTGATAACGTGTTATATTTTGTGTTGTATTTATTGACTTGTATTTATTGTATTGTCCTCATTGTACAGATTCTTGCTTGATAACTATTGTATTGTCCATTTTGTACTGCCACTTTTTCTAAATTTTCTAAAATTTTGCACTACATGTAGTTGGGTGCTTCTCACTGAAATTACTTCTGTAATGCACCAATGCCTTTGAGAATGCTGTTTCATTCTGCTGTATGTGTATATGCCTAGAATGACAGTAAACCTCACTAACTGATTCTGGTCTCTGTTCTTTCTACAAGCATCTAACACTTGTTTTTGGCTAGTTGGTGGAGAGTGGATCATGCAGCACTTGTATTTCTGTCATTATTTTTTAACAGCAGAATGCTTGGACTGAATTCTGCTTCACTTGCTATATTATCCATGGTAATCTGGGTACTGCTGTACATACAGTGTAGGCCTACATTATGTAGCTCTTACTTGCATATATTTATATTTATATACCTATTATAGTTTTTCTATTATAACTTTAGTACTGTCATGTAAATGATGGTTGTTGTGGACGGATGTAAGTGCGGGAAGGAGTTTATTAAGAAAACAAACAAACAAGCATACAATCCAAATCAGCGGGCAAACTCGTAATAGTTAAACATGCAAAGGGTCATGCGATGAGCGAACAGAGTGTATGAGTAAAGTGTCTTTATATAAAGCTGGGTGATTGTGAAAGTGATGAAGAACAGGTGAAAGTGATAACTTAGAGCTCCGCTGCTTCTGCGCG
>JAOTRR010000043.1:24952257-24964281 GCA_028570945.1 Gogo arcuatus | reverse complement strand
TTCAATTTCAACATACCGTCCCAACTTTTTCTGATTTGGGGTTGTACATAAATGAGAACAAAAAAGGGAGTGCACCTTTTGCAGATGAACATACTTCTGCCAGCATTATGACCATCCCAATACTGAGACTCTATAAAGACATTTTGTTGAGATTTAAACCACCCACTGGGCTACTAAAGGCAAGCGCCAGTTGAACATACAAAAAAGGGCCCTTTCCAGTCATACATGCTGGATCTGCCCCTTTTAAATATTCTCACATAAACAAACAAAAGTTTCATTAAGGAAAAAAAAAACTTTCATGTAAACATCCTAATTGATGCTAAGGTTTTTTATCACAAGGTTGAAAAGAGCTCAGGGGTGGCCTGGTAATTTATTGTATGTCTGAATACACAGTGTTGTTTTTGCTCCACTGCATGTTGTGTAGATGCAAGGATGTAGTTTTGAAAGAAAAATAACCAATGTCATGGTTTTTTTTTCAGGACTTGTGTTACAGGACTTATATAGAGAAGGATCCACAACCCCTGAGTCTGACTCAGTGTTACAGAAACCATGGATTCATTGGAGTTACATAGTTTGAGATCCACTGTCACTGCTCAAGGAGCGTTGCTGGGAACCCAAGCACAGGAATTCCAGCAAATCACCTCAGCTATGGAGGAATTTGTCCAAGTCTAAACAAGTGACCAGCTTTATACCCTGAATCACACTTCCCAAAAAGTAAAACAGATCCCCTGGTAAATATAAGGAATTCTAAATGCCATGTGCTATAATATTTGATAGTTCATTCTCTTTGTATTCCCAATACATTGATAAAATCTCCATAGGTCCATTCCTGTTAACCAGAAGGTCCATGGCTGCTCATCAAAGCTAAACTGTTCCACATCACTTTCCAAAGGTTTAAGTGGCCATTTGCAATTTTTACTATACTGCTTCAGGTAAGGAGGCAGGAAGGCAGCTGTGGAGTCTTAGTCAGGGAAACTGAATATGGTTTCACTTTCTACAACCTGGCAACAATAATTGGATTGAACAGACCAGAACGGAAACTGCCTACCACCGCAATCCCACTGAGAACTCATCTTTAAGGACAAGGGTTTCTGTCTCAGTAAGTTAATTACACAATCTCTTAAAACTGACAATTAGCTTCACAGTAGACTGCCTCAGCCCACCATCAATCCCTTACCATCGACCAAGCTTCACATGGACAACGAGGTTATGATAAGCCTGAGAAAACAACTGTGTCTGAAAAGGGATCGTTCAGCCCATCATGTCTACAGACCCAATATTCATTGACATGTAATACACTGTATCAAGAAAAGAAAGTGCACATTTCCACTTTTTCCACTTTGTCTAACATAGTGGTAGATCTCCTAACTGGTGCCTTGTGAAGTAGAGTCCATGCACTGTCTGTTCCCGAGACAAGAGTGGTGGAAGCTTATATCAGTGATGCCCTTTTAGAGCCCATGCTCCTTCCTTGCTGTACTTTTACTACAATCTTAGTCATAATGGTCGAGCTGGTGTTACAGTTCCAATTACCTTTCAGCTGCGCTGGTGGCAGAGTGGTACAGCCCCAAGGTCCCCAGTTTGACCTGGAGATTGTGGTACTGTCTATGTGGAATTTTGCATGTTCTCGCCATGTCTGCATAGGTTTCCTCCTGGATTTCCTCCCACATCCAAAAAAACATGCTAGTCTAATACTACAGCAAATTACCCCTAGGTGTGAATGAGTGTGTGAATGTATGTGAAAACATAATAACTGATTATTGTTGCGAAATGGCTTATTAATGCAGTGGTGGCAGAGCCCTCTGGAGTATTTAATGGTCATTGGTCTTTGTAAGTGATTCAGGTTATTTAACAGATTAAAGTGCTATTATTTAAAAACACATTAAAAGGTAATTAAAAGGAATGACCATCACATAAATTGTTATTCTATATTTTTTTTTCTGTACACTCTGAGAAAAAGGGACTTCCTTAAAAGGTTTACTTTAATTATTAAGAGTTCTAAGCTTCTTAAAGGGTTCTACTTAGAAGCGTCTCCGGTGAAGAAACACCGTGGTGTGGTTCGACACAGAACCTTTAACCATTCCGCCAGAGAGACAAAGAAAATCAAAGTGCTAGAACCTTTGTTGGCTATAAATTCATTCATTCTTTCATTCATTCATTTTTTATACCACTTATCCATTGCGAGTCACAGGGTAGCAGGAGCCAATCCCAGTTGACTTTGGGTGAGGTCGCCAATCTATCGCAGGACTAACACAGAGAGACAGACAGTCATTCACACTCACACTCACACCTATGGGCAATTTAGAGTAACCAGTTGACCTAATCTGCATGTCTTTGGACTGTGGGAAGAAACCGGAGCACCCAGGCACAAGGAAAAAATGCAAACTCTACACAGAAAGGCCCCAGTCGACTGGCCCCATTGGCACCACCATGCCAGCCTGAGCCCTTTCTGATTTTCAATAAATATTTTTCACTTTGATTTTCCTCAGGCTTACACTGGCATTAGGGAGCAAAAAAAAAAAAAGCGTACAACTCAGAAATGGATTACTGTGAGTTTGTTAGTGCCTAAGGGGGATGTTCATTATTTTATATTATCACATAATTGGCCTGCTCAACACGAACAGCATTTTAGATTGATTTTCTTCAGGCTTATAGTCAATTACAGGCATGAGCTAGGAATCTATATTAGCACAGAGAAATCAAATTATCTATGAAGTAAAATATGTTTTCAAAATATGTACAACATTTAATTTAACTGGGAGTTTTAATACGTAATAATAATAATAATAATAATAATAATAATACATGCTCATTTTGTTTTGACATTTTCTGAGATATTTCACCCCAGACACTGATTAGATCTAAATAAATATTGATGAATTTGAATTGAACTTACAATAGCAATAAAAGTTCCTTTTCATGTGATCACACTGAGATTCTTTATGAAGAAATTTTGCATAAACAACTGCTTTACAACAACCATCCTGTTTAAAATTGCCAAATATTGTGTTTTAGCAAATACAAAAACAAATACAAAATAATTATTTAACAGTATTTAACAGGGACAACATTATTAAACAACATTCAAATGGAAAAGCTAGAGCCATAGGAAAGAGCAAACAAATGGTGTCACTACAAATGGTATAATACTATGGAGGTGGAAAGTTAATGGAAATACAACCAATCATCTCCAGAGGGGTGCACCATGCAAGAAGTCTGCACAGTCCCAGACTGGTTCTGGTTCTGACTAATGAAAAGGAAGGTAAGAGAGAAGCCAGCAGTCACTAGAAAGGAGTTGTAGGATGACCTGAAAGCAGCAGGAACAACAGTGAACACAGAGAACAATAGGCAATGAACTGCACTGCAATCGTCTTCTTTCCTACAACCAACACAATACTCCTCTGCTAAAAAAGAAGCACAGAGATGTGTCTAAAATTTCCACATGAGCATTTAGACAAATCAGAACACTTTTGGAACAAAAGACTAAAGATAAATAGAATGCTTTGGCAATAATTCAACTTATCAACTTGTTTGGAGAAAGAAGGGTTGTGCATATGATCCCATGAATACTATAATGACAGTAAAGTACGGAAGCCGGAGCATCATGATTTGGGGCTGCATCTCTGCAAATTGTACTGTGGCATTACATGTCATCTCAGGAAACACAATCAGTGATATACCAGGACATAGGAGAATTTAATCTCATCAGCCAAGAAACTGAGTCTGGCTAGAAGACGGACATTTCAACAAGACAACGACCCCAAACAGACATACAGACAAACATTAAAAAAAACCCAGCCAAAATAACCCAAATAAAGACCAAGAAGAAGATGAAGGTGCTTACATGGCCTAGCCACAGATTTTGAAATTGCCAATTCCTTGGGAAACCTCGGGGAATTGACGGATGAATTGCCATGAGGAATGAACCAAAGCTGCAAGAAGCTAATTACTTTTTATTGTAGACGTCTCAAAGCTCTAACTGCCAACAATGGCTTTGATACAAAGTACTAACATTGGTAACTTGTGGTGTAACTTTTCACCCTATCAATTTGTTGTTGTTTTTTTTTAAACAGATCTTTGTATAGTAACATATCTTCATAATCTTTCTGTTCATATATATAAATACAAAGTCAAAAGACATCATGTGTGTATATTTATAGTGTATGTATGCACTGGAAGTGTATTAACAAAAACGTTTCTGAATACTTATTTCCTGTCACTGTATACATACATACATACATACATACATACATACATACATACATACATACATATAATATACATTTCTGCATGGTTTTCATATCTTACAGCCTCAGAAGCACTTTACCGATGAAGGACATTTTCCCGAAACATCAATTTATGTGAATAAATAGGTAACTAGAATCCTGTTAGAGTCAATAAAACTTCCCCTCTCAGATGATAAAACTTCATTTCATACTTTTTGGTCTATTTTTTTAAAACTTCAATTTAGCCTTCAATGGAAACTAATTTAACATGATAATGAAACGTAATCAGAAATATATTACCAAGATAATGGAGTGCTTCTAGTTACTGATTATGATTTTATTCAGGCAATAAATAATATGTACTGCAGTAGAAATTTAGAAACTAACATTTCCACTAAAGCACTGCAGACTTTTCTCTTCTGGGAAGATGTATATGCTATAAGCAACCAATGCAATATAAGCAACATCTAAATCATTCAACAGAGCCATTGCAGACGTAATGTGACACTTTTATAGTCTATTCTTCCTAATGCAATGTTCCCTGTTTGACACCTATGTTATATAATACAGTAGTCTACAGGCCGCTAATGTGATAGATATCTCATCATAGATAGCCAATCTGTTTTTTAAGACAGGAGTTGAATTGGAAATTAGAAAGAAGGCGTAAAGGAAATTATTTAAAGGAACATTTCGTTCTCCCCAAACAGACACAGTTATTTTATCCAGACGCTAAAGTTATAGGAACAAGGAATCAAACTTGGAACATTTTCTGCTCTTTTAGGAACACACAAATTTTAAGAAATGAAATACTCAAATAGCTACTGAAATAAATGATTGCTACTGAATTCCTTTTATAATATGGTTTCCAGTTTTATATTAAATCTTAATGTCTTCCAATGGCAGCATGGTGGTGCCTTTCTGTTTGGAGTTTGCATGGCTACTCTAAATTGCCCATGGGTGTGAATGTGAGTGTGAGTAATTGTTCATCTCTCTGTGTTGGACCTGTGATAAATTGGCGACCCGTCCAGGGTGTACCCCGCCTCTCGCCCAATGTCAGGTGGTATTGACTCCAACTTCCCCCGCAACCCGCAATGGATAAGTGGCATAGAAAATGAATGAACAAGTTTACCAGGTTTTTCATAACGTGAGTATTGCTGCCCAGAATTTCACCTGTCCTCCCTGTGTCCATGTGGGTTTCCTCTGGGTTCTCCAGTTTCCTCCCACCTCCCAAAAACATGCTAATAGGTAGATTGTCTATGTTAAATTGCACCATGTGCAAATTAGTGTGTGACTGGCGTCCCATTCAGTGTGTCCCTGCTTCCTGCACAGCATTCCTGGGATAGACTCCAGAGCCACCCTGACCAGGATAAAGCAGTTACTAAAGAGGAATGAATGAATACATTTTCAGTGAAATAGAGTTTCAAAAAGTATGATCTGTGCTAAGAAGCCAGTCATATTCCCTGATAAATGAACAGATAATTTAAGCTGAATCGTGTAACACTTTCAGGAGTTCAGTATGTCTTTCCATCCAATTCAGAGTTTAATGTGTATCATAAACGTGTTTCATGAGTCTTCAAATGAGTGGAGCAAAATTTAGCAACTAATGTATCAGCGCCTCCTAGTGGACATCAAGGGTGTACTGCAATAGCAGTAACCAAAGCAAAAACCATGTTCCATGTTTTAATCGTGTTCTTAATTTATATAAGCATCTTATATGAGCAGCTTATAAATGTATGTGCATAGAGATTAATCTCGATGAAGCATTTAAATGTATGTTTTATTCTGCTGCCTTTCCTTCTAAAAATGAATGAAAGCGGCTATAAAAGATATATACAAAATATTTCATCTCATCTCACTGTTTTTTTTTTTCCAACTTATTGCTACTGTTAGACAAATAACACAATATGGTATTTATTTGTTTGTTTGTTTGCAACAAGGCAATATTTAAAGGGAAAGGGATGTTGTTGATGATTTCTGGAGGCCGCTTAATTACTGTAAATCCAATGCATTGTCATAAATATGTTTTGCATACCACCTAATTTTATAAATTGAATTTAATTTAATAAAAAAAAAAAGATCTGGTCGTGAACTCTACAGTTGTAAGGTGCAATGAGGTTTTTTTTTTGTTTGTTTTTTTACAAAGCACATATTTACATTACCGTTTGAAGTGAAGTATGAAATACAAATATATAAAGAAAAACCCCACCTCGCATTATAGCTGTCATGTGAGTGCACATGCAGTAATTCAGGTCTGCTAAAAGAACTTTCTCTGCATGGCCTTTGTCGTGACTGTGAGCATACACAGCGTACTAGCGCACTAAATAGTCTAAACAGACACTGAGAGGTTACTATAGTTACCGTACTGATTTTGCCGTACTGTTTAGTAGGGTAGTATGCGGGTTTGGACGTATAGCCCTGCAGCTTTCGGGTCCGTGAGCGCTGACAGCTGGAGTCACGCGGCGCATGCGCAGTGCGATCCCCACTGGCTCGGTGCTGAAGTTGGGCGGATTGGCAGAAAAAACAGGGTGAGCGCTGATGGAGATAAAACGGCAGGGCGTGCGTTCGCCGCGTGACACCGCGAATATCGGTGAAAAACAACTGTAAAGTCAACCCGTTCAGAAGAGTAACGCCGGGAAAAGAAGAGGGTAAGGCGAAAAATGTTCTTTTTGCCGGTTTCAAAATGTCCCGCTAGCTCTCGGCGGCTAGCACCGCTCGCTAGCTGTCGCCCTTCTCTTCTTCTCGTTGTGTAGAATATGAATCGGCTAACGCTAGCTAACCGAAAAGTAGCCGTGTCCTGAACCTGAACAAAATGCGGTTCTGCTTTGTCGTGTGCTAAACCTAAAACGATAGCATTGCATAATAATTAGGGTTATTGACGAGCTGAAGGAGATGTCTCAGTCCACGGCTTTGCTCTTTTTTCCCTCTTTACCTGCAGTGACTTGGGTTCAGATGCACAAATCAAATCTTTTCACCGCTGCAAAGTGAGAAGAGCGACGCGAAAGCGCTTCAGCGATACACACCTTATTAACATTACACAAACATCCTGCAGGGCTGCAATTATTCCTGACGGAGTGCTGCTTATTCCTCGCTGACTTTCACCGCACACGCTACACTGAAGGGTGGCTGTTTTTTCTTTTTTTTTGCGTGAAAAAAAAAAATCGAAACCCGTTCATCCTTGTCGTTTTCCCACGCTTCATAAACAGTAGCTATCCATCCATCCGCCCACTATCGCTCCTTAAGAGTCCCCTTCCTTCTTCATCGCCCATCTGCTTTCCATCAGCTGTTTATTTAAGACCTGACAGAGGATCCACACCAAATACATGAATAGTCCTTCTTACCTTCTTACAGAAGCACTGAAGATGAACCAAGTTGTTTTATGGTTCACTTTATTAATGCTACAAACTGCACTGGGCCTGAACTGGGTTAGATTTCTTAAGGTGAAGGAGGATCTGATGATGGTGATTTCACCTCTTGCACACTTTATTGGACATTTTCCTTTCTTTTTTTCTTTTTTCTTTTGCCTGCAGGTGAGAGAGCCAACATGGTCTGACACTTACAAGTTTACAACAATTCACACGACTCAAATTGTATCAAAAATATAAGCGTTAAGGTTAGATTGGGGGCAGGGTTGGGATTCGTACCTTCACTTTTTGCTTTAATTAAAGTGTATTATACTACAGCGCTGTTGAATTCTTCATTCTGAGCAGTCAGGTGTTGATTATTTTTCTAAAACAGCATCTCTGACAATCATTTACATCACAGGTTTGTATTAATGCACTTGTTCTAATAAGTTATCGTTTCTATAGTAACCGCTCTTACAGGGATTTAACGTGTAAGGTGGACATCCAATGAATCTCAATATGCATTCAAAAACTAAAAGTATATAATCATTGATATGGTGAAGTTTTCTGTCTTAGGGAAGGATCTCCAGTGTCAGCGCTTTGTTGTCCCACCTCGAGAGAATACTTTCTGGTGACTTTCCACTTTCTGGTTTCTTGGTAACATGGCAAGCTGCATATTTTTTAATCTTATTATCTTCAAGAGACTGTTAAAAAAGAGGGAGAGAGACTGATGAGGTAACAGTTGTTTATATCCACTGTAATATAGTGTAGGTGATACTTTTGAAACTTGACTCCACAACTTTAAATGTAACTATAAATGGTTAAAAAGCTCAACTTGTTCATTAATAAATTAAAAATTGTAATTGTTGGCAAACGTCTGTGGTAAAAGAGGAATAAAACACTTCAGAATGTGCTGTTTGAGTAAAATGACCAACTTCATATTGGTAACAGCATCACACCACCTCATTGTTGATTTATTTTCCTACAACAGCATGTCCCAGCATGATTTATTACTTGCATTTTATTGGTGCAACCACATCGCCTTTGTTCATTTGAATTCATATTAGGGTTGTTAATGATTAATCGATCGGTTATTTGCTGATACGAATTTAGTCGATCAAGAGTTACAAAGTAAATGAATAAATTGCAAGTTTCACACATTTTCATAACAGTGAGTAGGCCTATGCTTTTTACTGTCTATGGGCCTACTATGATAGCAAGTGAAAAAAAATGAAAGCATGCATTGTAACCATTGTGAAAATGTGTTTAGGTTTAATACAGCAAGAAGTCCTCTTATGTACTGTATCATTTAAAAAGTCAACATTCAACGTTACTGAGAGGTGAAAGTTCCAGCGGATTCCAAACAACCACTACTGTTGCTTTGGCTAGGAGAAATTGCGATGACGGGCAAACCAACAAAATCACAAAACTAATATGTGATATAATCGTTAAAGGCATGATGCTACTAAGTACAGCTGATGGTGAAGGGTTCCGTGGACTAATGAACTTTTTCGAGCCAAGATATCACATCCCATCCAGACAAATCATTTGGAAGAACTATACGCAGAAAGGAAGGATGGTCGATGTTGTATCACAACCGACTGTTGGACTGCCGTTATATTTTGATTTTATATCGACATAGGTATGTGGCCTAAATAGCCTATTAGGCTAATCTTCAGAAGCAAGATATCGCGTAAGCCTATTGCCAAATTATGCCTGTACCTGCACAAATGCGATCATTGTTAATATGCTTAAAAGTTGAATGGAAAAGTGGTTGTTTAATAAAGTTCTTTATTGAGGAATGTATTACTTGCGTATTCAATGTCAGTATTGTGTGATACACAATTGTCATTAATCGGTTCTTTTAATGTCAGCAACTGTCAATCAAGTAAATCCCTTTAAATTTGCAACCCTAATTCATACGAATTTCTTCTGAGATCAAGATCCCGTTTCTAAAATGTAGCTAAAGTTAAAACAAATTTAACTGGTAGAGAAAATATATTCAATATGATGTCCGCTCTAGTGTGTAACAAGGATCATTGTGTTGCAGTACCTTTAGGAAACTGGACCCAGGTTGGACACCAAGGACTGTCATCTTTCACATCTTAATTCAGTCAGCTGGTTATTGACCACTGAAAGCATCTGTATTGTTAATGAACATGAATGTTTCATTTCACACAAAAGTAACAGTTTTTCTTATTTTTAGATGTTTTTTCCTGGTGTACCTTGCCTTTGATAGAAGAAAAGGATTTGCCTGCAAATAGCAGGTGTAGCAAACCTACCTCTACCTACCACACCTTCTCTTCAAGCATCCTCAACCAGTGATGGTAAGAGTAGAAACGAGAGGCCACCAGTGCATTTATATCCTGGCACCATTCCTAAATCAACATTCGACTGTATCGCCATGAGGTTTCTGCCTGATCTGTGGATGGAGAGCTGCTAATTTGCATGGTAGGTTTTGCACATTATTATGACACTTTTTAAAAATCCTTTGTGAGATTATGGAATGAAGGCCTCCTGTATAAAAAGTGTGTGCTTTCTGTGCCTGTGAAAACCTTTTAAACACCAGGGCTGTGGAGGAAATCGCATACATTTTTGTGAAATGGCATACAAACTCACAGTTTGTTCATAACACTAACCACACTGAACTGAGTCTCCTGAAAGCATCACAGCACAAAGATCCTCTTAAAATGTTAGAGCAAGCATTAAACTGAACATTCTCTGCAGCAGTTAAGACCATCTTAATTTACACTGCTTTAGTGAAACCGGGCCTTGAACATGTGTTGCTCTGTTGAGTGTCTGACACACAGTGCTTTTTGCAGTGCATTTTTGATTTATTTGATTCAAAACACACTACTGAAGTGGCAGAACCCGGGCACAGGACACACTTTTACATAGTAGGCATTATTTATGCCAGTGTCTTGGGCTGAAACTAAGGATTAATTGATAATCGATTCATTTTTATTAACTAACCCTACTACAGAACTCTTAACTAGGCTTAATTAAATAACAGCTCATTAACTGCATTACAGTATCACTGACATCCGATAATCTGTCATGGCATGAGAATACTATCAAGTGCGTATGTTGACCAAATGTGAGACACAAACTAATGCAAGGTGACTATTTTGTGCATTTCTTTCCCGCTGATTCTGCACACTATTGTAACTGCATTTCAGACCCTGATTTGTTCAACTCCGGTCTGACATGTACAAAATAAGCACAAAATACATATCTGCTATCTGTCTTGCTAAGTGAACCACTCCAGTGCTAGATAAATTTTGCTTGCTGTGTTTGAGGACAAGCTAAATCATTTTCAGTGTGTATAATAAGCTCCAAAGCTTTGGAGGTGACTCTTAGGTTTCAGTGCCTGGAGTCAGCAAATCGACTTCGAGGTGAAACGAAAGCAGGGTGGCGACTTGATGAGTTGACACAAAATTGGTTAAAAATGAGTATTGTGCATACTAAGAAAATTAAACAGTGTAGGGTTTGTCAGCATTACTGAGTCAAAGAAATAGTTTAACTAATTACAAGCTAACTGATTCAAATAAGTTAGCCACTCACTGCCCAGCACTGCACATGCTTCATGATCTGAGTTATGAAATGAGAAAATGACCCATCATTCATTTGAGACCGTGTTCATTTTCAACCCATCGAGGTGTCAAAGAAGCTATCGACTTTTTTGGCCAAGTTAGCATGATGTAATGTTTTCTGATAGGGCAGGAAGGATATATAAATATGACCATAAATGTGCGATACAGCTTGAAAACGTCCCACGTGAGAATGAGTGCACAGACTTCTATTCCTGTGTAGAATGTAATACCATCGTAAAGCCACTGGGGGCAGCAGCAGTACTGACACAACTGCACCACATAGCACTGTGCGCAAAGCTGTTTTCAGGCCCAACACCGTTAATGCTGTTTTAAAGAACAAAACCAGATTGACTGATTTGAATGAAACCAAAAAAGCAAAACCTAAAAGACTGATGGTGTTCAATCAAATAAGTAAAATTGTGGTACAATTTATTCTTTGCAAAAACATTTCATAGCAGCACATTGATGAGATGCACAAGCCTTAAAATTGAAAGCACCTCCTGCTTGGTGAATGAAATGTACTGAACGGTTGATGTTATAGCCTTATTATTTTATTCAAAGGGCTTGATTTTTTTTTTTTTCTTTTTTTTTCTTCTGTAATGTAGTAGTAAAATACAGTTCCAGTCAAAAGTTTGGACACACCTATTCACTCATTCATAGTGTTTTCTGTATTTTGACTATTTTCTACACTGTAGAACAATACTGAAGACATCAGAACTATGAAAAAACATATGGAACGTATATAGAATTATGTGGTAAAGGAAAAAAAAGTGTTAAACAAAATGTTTCATATTTTAGGTGCTTCGAAGTAACCACTGTTTACCTTGATGACGCTTTGCACACTATTGGCGTTATCTTAACCAGCTT
>JAOTRR010000043.1:24897481-24907524 GCA_028570945.1 Gogo arcuatus | reverse complement strand
GTTGATAATATGTGGCTTGGTGGAGGTATGCACTCTACCAAGTGCCCTTCTAGTTGAAATAATGTGACGTGTCTCAAAGCTGTAGTTATACCTTTGAGACATTATTCCAAAATGCAAAATATATCTAAATCTTTCAGTTTAAACAATACTGTGACGACAGTATCTCACTTGCTCCATCTTTCTGGCGCAGTACTGGATCCACTCGAGATAGACGTTGCAGTAGCTGGCCCTGGTGACGCCTTGCAGGCAGTGGACGTAGTCCTCGTCAATCTTAATGCTGAACACCACCGGGTCTCTCTCTATATGGTGCCATTTACTGTAGGGCTGCAGGGCCTCATGGATCGACTGCTCCTTAAGCCACGTTTGTAGCTTCGGGTTGATCACCAGATAGTAGATGATACTCTAAAGACAGAAAATGTAGCATAGACATTCTTTTGGGTCATATCAGCTACCAGATTATAGCACGTTCCTCTATACGCTCCTTTACTTATATGGTACAGCTACTGAGCTAAAGTCCAGTGCTCCACAGCGCAGTCGATTTCTTGATTCTGATTAGTCAGATGTTGATTAATTATCGATAACAGCACAGCTCAGCCACTAGTGAAAACGCGTGTAATTGTTGATATGGTGACGTTTTCTGTGAGGAGATGTTTATTTAGCAGTTTTGGAAGGAGTCTCCAGTGTCAGCACTTTGTAACAGTCAGATATAAAGCTTTAACTTCACACTTTCAGGACAGAAGACGTGGCAGCTTCTCAGTAACATTTTTTAACTAACTTGTTTCATGGATGTTCCACAACATTAGATGGAACTATAAATGGTTAAGAAGTATGACGTCATTCTCTAATAAACAAAAATTGTTAGCACTGGCAAATTAGTGTGGCATATGAGGAATAAAACACTTCAGGATGTGCTGTTACTGGAAAATAATCAACATCACACCAGCCAGTCATTGTTTAGTTTCCTTTAACAGTACACCCTGTCGTGTTTTATTCCTTACATGCTGTATGACATAGACTAGGCATGATAAATAGAGACATGCATCTGGGATGCTTCAAATTATAATCAGTGCCTCTAGGTTCCATTTAGCTAAGCTGAGAGGTTTGAATGTATCTGTGACATAGCAAATGTCATGCGCATAATGACAGAGATGGGGACATCTGGCTGAAGGGCAGGTATAAATAAATGTGGGACTTTTGTAAATACAATACTATGAACAAAATATACAGGCAAGTATTGTGATATGAACATTCAGTATCAGCACAATGACTCATATATTTCTATTTGTCTATTTTAACTTTGCTCTACTTTGTCTACGTGAGCTTCAGTACAGCAAATCTGACCATTATAATCATTGACACCCATACCGAACTCATAGGTTCTGTAATAAGTGTAAAATGATTTTCTGTGACTGCTCTTCTTTCTCTACTTTCAAATCTCAATTGAAGACTTATCTCTTCCATGAACATTTCTCTTCCTCTCTTACTGCTTAGTCTTTTTTTTTTCCCCATCCCTTCTGTAAAGAAACCTTGGGATTGTGAAAGGCACTATAGAAATTTAACTTATTATTATTATTATTATTATTAAAACCATAACCTAGGGCTGTGTATCTGTCAGTGGATCTCAATATGGGAAGCCATGGCCTAAAGTTTAGAGAAGTAGCTTTGGGACCAAAAGGTTGCCAGTTCAATTCTCTGGAATCAGCAGGAATGGCTGAAGTGTCCTTGAACAAGGCACCTAACCCCCAACTGCTCCTTGGGCTGCTCTGGGTATGTTGTACGTCATTCTGGATAAGAGTGTCTGCTAAATGCTTGTAATGTAATATATGATCAAGCATATGATGTACTTAAAAACAGCTTGTGATTTATATGACACAATTTAGGAAAAAAATGGTCAGGAATGAGAAGCCACTCCTCTTTAGATGCCCAAATCATTTCAGTGGCAAATCCCAATACACCTTTCCTCAATACATGCTATTTTGAATCAGAGCAGCTGTATAAATACCAAGACTAATTTGAATCAGTAAATCTTTATAATCCAAGTTTACACGTTGTCAGTGACTCATGCAAGAAATAAAAACTATCCAAGACAAAATTAAACAGCTCTTAAAATCATGTGTCCTGTTTGAATCCACTCTAACATTTTACTATAAGCGGAAATAAAAGTGATCTGTCATACTTATTTGTTACAGACCTATGGATACCGGTGTAAGGCAACACTAATGCAGGTGATACCTTGAGGTAGTAGGTGATGAGCAGTTTGCGTAGGTCGTAGAGCTGCAGCATGGTGGCTGCGTTGTTCTCACTGATGCTGTAGCTCTGAAGCACATACTTGTTGGTGGTGAGCTCCCAGGCGAGCCAGCGCAGATTAAACGCAGCGTTACATGAGAGAATGTGGTCCAGGTGACCCGGTTCACAGCAGCAACAGCCCTCGTCCTCCTCCACGCCCTCAGTAATGGCCTCCACCTCCCGCTGCTGACAGTATGTCCCTGATCGCAACATAAAGAACAAAAGTAAGTGATTTTACTAAAGTATTCCACTTATTTTGGTTTGTTAAGTGATTTTATGTCTTATATCTGAAAGACACAGGTGACAGAAAAGATGGACAGATAAAAAGAGAGGAACCAGAATGTGGTTTTACTAAAAAATTCCATTTGAAAAGTACACAAAAGAGGTTCCTCAAGGGTTCTTAACGATTCCAGATTTCTAATGAGGTTTTACTTGGTTCATGTTCTAAACAGTGTTCACATCCAGAACGCAGTTCACCAGTTTATTACCTCTGCTTTAGAGTACATATGAATACTGTTTTCCAACATCTACATTGACTGCGTTTCTAATTTCTCCCCATTCCTGGGTAAAGTCTGAGTAATAAGGCTGTATTTTTAAAATTATACATGACACTAACAAACTATAAAATATATTGTGCCTACTTGACTACATTCTGTATTGCTTTGATAAAAAATGAGGGTAAGCCTCTTGCCTCTACGCATTTAATAAAATACTCATGTTGAAAATGTATTGTGAAGTTTTCCGTTTCTCTCTATACATACTTACCCCTAAACTCAAGACCCCTCAGCTGGAACGTCACGAGGCCGTTGCCAACCTCGATGAGGTGTATGAGAGCATTGAGGTAATCGGAGGCCAGGATGAAGCAGTCACCTGTGCTGTAGTTCCCCCAGCGGCCCAGCAGCAGATCTCCACACAGAGAGTGCTGCAGTGAACGTGTCAGGTACTCGTAGAAGATCGAGTTCAGATTGTTATCATCACAGCCTGGAGGGAAAAATGATTTCTTATCAAGTGAATATATCTAGAATATAGTCGATGTTTAGAAAAATAGGTTTACACCAAACCAATTATTAAGCATATTTCTAGAAATGTACTACGAATTTTATGTCATGTTTTATGTCAGCTGGCACAAAAAAATAGAAGCATAAAATTGGCAAAATTATCTGCCAATAGAACAAAACAATTTCATGCTTGAAATGTCTAGAAATATCCTTAATAATCTAGTGCTTATATTATCATAATCTCATAATGGATATTAGATATATTCAAGTATATTCAACATATTTAAGATAAACTTGATATACTTTTGCAGCAGTGTTGGGACAGGGTGCTTTCACAATTCTGTGAAACAAGGCTTTTTTAAAAATATAATCCATCAGAAAGAGCAAGAGCCTTGTTTTCATATGTACATCTACATTATCTGCTCTAGAGTTAAGCATGTAGAAGTTATTTACCGGTATCCTTGTCAATCTGAGACATCAGCCGGCTGTTGGAATTATCAATATGTTTTGTGCTGAAAATGACAAATCAGAAAAATCAGTGAATAAATAATAAGTGTAAAGTCATAAAAGCATAATTTAAATAACAGGCAAGTCTCTAGACTGCTGTGAAAGCACTGTGGGAAAACAGCCGACATGCCCAAATTTCCCCTAGGGGAAGTCCATCGATCATCCAATTTTTTTTTTTTCCTGTACACATCAGCCTCATCAATCTAGCTGTACTCAAGCATGAAAAGTAATTTTGCAACAGTTTAAAAAAAAAACATGTGGACACTAGCAGAATATACAGTACAGTAATCTGATACATAAGACTTGCTTCTTCAAAGAGCTTATGTATATTTAATGAACCCTGCATTTTTGAGTGCAAGAGGTTCTTACTTGTAGTTTCGCTCCCAAAACTTGACGGGACGTGGGTAGGACGTGATGAAAATAGCACTTCCCAGAAACGGGCTCAATGGAGTGTAAAAGACTGTGGTGATTAATGTCTGCACCAACAGCATGGCAGAATCTGAGCACATCTATTAAGGAAAATCAAAACATCTGAGTAACTAATGAGTAACTAATGAGTGACTGTTTATGTAGCATTCAAGCACTAACAATAACTTGAAGGGTTGTAAGTCGAAAATATTACGACAGTAATATTTACATAGTGAAAGTTACACATATTCATGAAAAAAAGCATAATATGATGATATATAAATGGGAAGATGGCAAGCACTGAGATGAACATCTAATATCTAATACATTGATAATATATTGCTATATATTGTGGTTACATCAAACTGTCAGACAGTGGCACTGTGCTGATATACTGTAGCACAACAAAATGGGCTTAAGTCCAAGTTCAGACTCACACGTAACTGAGACATGCCTTTATTTTACTCAAACGTAACTGTCTGAATAGTGAGTAAGTCTATAGGTCTAAATACTGATGTGGGCAATTTCGGTATTAAATTGTCACTATACTTGTTTAACTCAATTCTGAATACGGCCCCAAATATGCATATGATATTCTGTTTTTTCATTCAAATATTGATAAGTAACAGTTTTTACATGCGGTAATTACAGCATGCAGGTGAGACTGTAAGGATACGTGGCACGGAGAAGGGCTGGGCGAAGGCGTGAAAGGCGCTGCCCCATGCTATCTGCCAGGGAGCAATGTAGACTAGAACAAAGTGCAGCTTGTGCAGAAGATCCCAGAGCTGCAGACAAAACACAGACCAGCTGACAATAAACAAACCCTGTTATTTTGGGACATTAAGCACATTCTGAGTTGACTCTGCAATCAACGTGGGTAACTGATATGACACTACAAGATGCTAAAAAACAACAGAGTTGCTTGTCTGAAATCCACAGTAACACTTAAGACACAAATTAATGCACTATTACTCTATAAATAATGAAGTAGTAATTCAAGTAAGCATGTCATAATTATCTAAGGAGCTTGTTAAATGCCCTGGACCCTGAAGCTGTGACGTGGAAACGCTCCCCACTGCACTAACATGCCATTATCCATTTGTATATAACGTACAACAATTAAAACTTGGTTCGATTTCCTACAACAATCTGGAATATTCTGATTGTTCTGGGCATAATGCAGCCTTTCCTAAATTTTCCCCTGAGAAGTCGCGTCTGCGTGCAGTAATGTCTCAGCCAGCACCTTGTGGAAGACTATGGACATGAGGAAGAAGTTGAGTAGGAAGGTCTCAGAAGCCCTGCTGTAGTCAAACTCGAAGAAAACGATGGTGAAGATGAGCGTGAGGAACTGGTAGCTGGGGTTGCAGAAGGACGAGCGCAGAAGCTTCATCCCAGCAACTGTCATCAATAAGACATCACAGCTGGAGCAAGACACAGACACCTGAGAAACTCAGGTGCAGGGGCAAGACACAGCCAAGCAAAGCACAGAGACATCAGGACAGGACGGGAAGCTAACAGCGCTAATGCTGACAAGTGCTAATGCTAATAAGAGCTAACACTGACAACAGAGATAACACTAAAACTGGGCAAGAACTGATGCTAACAGTGCATACATATAAATGTCTTTAGATTTTTAAAAACTCAATTTTTTTTACTTATTCAAATCCATAAAAATGTTGAGAGATCTTTTTTTGTCAACTACTTGGTCACAGTGATCATTCCAAGTTGAGTTCTGTTATTCTGTTATGTCTTTCCTGATCTACTAAGACACATGACAATTTGACGTGAGCTTCCCTTTTTAAAATGTTGTGCTTAAGTGTGTAAATTATAAGTGTAAATTTTTTTTAATCCAATGCTGCACAGACACTTACTGTATACCCAGCTTTTTCCGGTGGCTGAGGGCGAAGCCGTCATTAGTAAGGGCACTGAGCACAATGGCAGGGTACACGACATACTTCTCAAAGCTCAAGAGCCCTACATAGAGCCTCTCAAACCACATCAACTGAGCATCCTCTGAAATGCATCCAATAAAAACATACACACACACACAGTGAGGCATTGCTTTCTCTATACAGTGGTGCAGGTTATGAATCAAAGAAATGTATCTGCAAAACATGGCATAGTAATGGCTGGAACTAATTACAAATGATCAAAATATGAACTCCATATGCCATTTTCCACTGCACATTATGAAACATTTTGCCCCAGAAAACTTGAACTGTGCTTTTTCCATTGGCCCCAGGCCTAGTACCAAAAGGTAAAATTTCAAAACATTTTATGTTGATGAACTGAGCAATGGTGTTATGCCAAAATAATGGCGTAGCTGCTTTTTCTGCCATTATTGTGACCTGTTTATTTGTCTCTGAAGTTGGTGGAAAATGAACTAGACCTAGAAGCCCAAGTATTACTCTGTCCTGTTTGAGTTGGTTCCTGTTACTGAATGTACAGCGGGGGAAAAAAAAACTCTAGAGAGTCACATCTACCAAGGAAATGTATAATCATAAAACATGAAATCGGACATCATAATCCAGCTACGAATAGTGCAAGTAAACTGTCTCGCTAATGTTACTCTGAACATTAACCCCAGCCTCATCTTATTAATCACTTACTCATATTAAAGTACTGTTCATGATTCAGGAAATGTATTTACGAGAGCGAGGAATGGAAGTCTGGACCTACAGTAAGTCCGGTAGGATTAAGGGGTTAAATGAAGGTATAGAATAAGGGGCAGCACTTACCTGTGGGCTCAAACTGGGAGTACTCTTTACTCTTAAGCACTGGATGTGAGATCCACAACCAGGGATGATGTTTGCGTAACTGAGGGATGAGATAGTGGGTGACAAAGCCCACGGCTGCTGCCAGGGCATACAGCACTATGGTGACAAAGGGCTGCATTTAAAACACAAAAAATGTTATTTGAAATGTAGCAACCTCATTTGCTATGCATATGCTATAATAATGATCTCGGAAAATGATTACATGACTACTTAAGCTCCCAGTACAAAAGAAATTGGAACATGTTCTGCTTGGACTTGGAGCACTGACCAACAGCTGACCATTGATCCAAGTGCACAACCTAGTGATAGTGTATAGCATTAAGATTTGGGAATCATACATTAATGAAGTCTAGGGTAAACTCTGTCCACGCCATCAGCACTCATCTACCGTCCAAATATGATTTTTTATGATTTTTAATAAATAAAAGTCAATATTTTAAAATCAGAAGAGCTCACCCTTAAAGACAGGAAGACCGTACTGGCAGTAACAGCAAAAGTCAAAACTGAAGCGATGGTACACACAACCAGATCAGAGATCAGTATCTCTCTCTAAGAAAGGAAAAGAGTCACGGTCAGGCAATCAGACCAGCAGTGCTCCATCTGCACCATATTAACCATAATGGTTCTTACCACTGAGCTCTGGAGCTTTTTTGGAAGAGGATCTTCGTTCTCAGAGGGCTCTTCCTCCACCTCACCTTCACCCAAAGCTGGCATGAATTTGGACTTAAACAAAGCGCTGAGGTGGGGGCAGAGAAGAACGGTATTTATTAATCAGGTGTGTGATATCAGATGTAGCTGGCTCTTGCAGAAAAGCATAATGTTAATAGTCTAGCTGAGAAATACGCTATCCAAATAGGGTTTGCTTACAGTAGTACAGAGGAGTCACTGCTTTGTCGACTGAGATGATATGACAGGGCTACCAGCAGAGCACAAAACCCAGAGAACAGGGCTGGGATGTGCTGCTCGTTCCAAGGTTCCTGCACGCATTAGCAATGACGATGAGAAAGAAGTAAAATTCACCCCGTTTTTATATGAATTGAGTGTGTCTGACTAAACATATGCGTCTGATGTGCATGAACTGGCTTTGTAGTTAGTAAGTGTATGCAGTATAGGCCTCCGTTGCTGGTGCGTAAACCTCCAGCAATTCTAGAGTTTTATTTTAAGGCCTTTTTGATCTACCATCATGCTCACACAATTCATTACACACAAGCCAACTCAAATGCAGAATTATAAATGGTTTTGTGACCGCCCACATCACAACACACCACCCCACCATTGATTATTCTCCTATAACATCACACCTCGTTGTGTTTTATTCCTTACTTGTTAGATTGTTATTGTTATTGATTATTGTTATTGTTAATGTTATTGATTCTAGTAATGATTGTACCAATGCATAATAGAGTTAGCAGATTGATTGATTTATACATTTAGAGCTCACAAGTGAGACATTTATTGATATTTGTTACAAATGAAATCAATCACTCAGTTGTATGTAGTCCACAGTTGGCTGAAATAACCTATGTATCTATTTAAGTAAGGTGACATAAATAGTCACATCCACAAAACTGGGTTGTAAGGAATAGGACAAGAATTTTGCAGCTTCACTTGAAATCAGAAAAATACCATTTTGGTTTTGGGTGAACATTATCCACAAATGTCACTCCACTCATGTCAGAATAGACATGTTAATTCCTGACCATAGAAATATCAACTAGGTAAGAACAGGAAAAACTGGCCCATGCCCCATTATTCATCCATCCAGCTTTTCTCATATATCATCTTATAATTACAGGCAGTAACAGTGTAACACAGAATGTTTTGAAATTAAACCACACCTTCAGTGCTCCAAAACAAAATCCATACAGTAATGTTAACACCAACAGGCTCCTCCCTATACAGTAGATGGCTGAGTAGAGTCCAGTTGCAGCTAAGAAGAAAGGAAATGGTCAGTGACAACCTTGTTAAATTGCTTATAACATACTAAATTACAGAAAAGTTTTACAAACCTGTTCCACCAAAAAAGTGTATATCAATTTGCTCAAGAAAGTAAATAACAAATGTGTTGATTTGTGGGAAGAGGCCAAGAAGGAAGGTTATTGGAAAGCAGTATGTAAATCCTAAAAGGAGCAAAGATAAAAGTAAAGGTAGGTATACATACATACATGTAGAATACAAATAATAAAATACATTTTATATTAAAATAAAAATATAAAACATTCTTTTTTCTCTTTTTTATCAGTTTGTCATTTGACACCTCCCACTAATTTACTTTAAATTAACATTTCCACTGGTCTCTTAAATGTAATACTAGGACTGCACACACAAAAATCATTAAAATCACAATCATAATTCATTTCTCAATAAAATGTGATTCAAGACCAGCACTGATTCTGCACTCAGACAACATTTACATAAAACGGAGTGCCAGTATTTCTCCTTATTCACTCCGACCAATGACCATATATGCTGTACCACATGACCTCACCCAAAAAAGGGGGAGAAATTTACTCAAACTTATTTGTCCTAAACAAATGTTTAATATTATCTATTGACTATTAAATTACCAATAAAACAAAAATAGCATACTCAAAACGTTCCAGGGAGATATTACTCATAGAGGATGTTTATCAAGACAAATTTTCATACACAAGTAGCTCATGAGCTGCTATGGGCCGAAGAACAGCCTATGACTATGACTAATTATTTAACTAGCCATTAATACAGCTGGTTTCATTAACTTCGTGAGGATGCGCTACGTTCTCAGCATGCTAATATGATTAAAGTTATAATTATAATTATAATTATATAATTATAGCTATAATTTCACCCCCAGCTCTGAGCCAAACTCCGCCCACTGCATAATTTTGAAAAAATGCAAAAACATGGGCAAGGGGCTGAGATGGGGGGTGGGGAGGGGCTGAGGAGAAGGGCGTAAACTCCTGTGAATGATGAGTCTTGAACAGCATATGTTTGAAAATGAGCGCAGTTTCACAGACTCTCACTCAAGGGCGGGGGATGGGGAAGTGGACTGCCCACCTCTGATTAGAGGTCATTAACATTCTTT
>JAOTRR010000043.1:24869786-24883571 GCA_028570945.1 Gogo arcuatus | reverse complement strand
ATCTCATAATAATGAAATATTAGAAAGTTTCTTGTAATAACAACTTAGTATCTCATAATCATGAAATATGAAAAAGTATCTTATAATTATGATTTAGTATCCCATAAATATGAGATCTTATCTCATAATAATGACTTAGTATCTCATAATTATGACTTGCTATCTCATAATTATGATTTAGTATCTCATAAATATGAGATCTTCTCTCATAATAATGATGAGATCCTATCTCATAATTATTACTTAGTAACTCATAATTATGGCTTAGTATCTCATAATTATGACTTGCTATCTCATATTAATGAAATATTAAGTCATATTTTTGAGAAAATGTTCTAATTATTATGAAATAGTAAGTAATTATTATGACATAGTATCTCGTAATTATGACTTAGTATGTAACTTCTTTTTTTTTTTTCAAGTGGTGGAAATGGGCTTCCATACTATATAGGCTAATGATGAGCGTTAAAATACTTTACACTGTAAAAATAAAATGCTTGTAAAAAAAAAATGCTTGTAAGGGGTGCCAGTAAAGTACTGTAAAAAATTTCTCATAAACAACTGTAAAACATATTTACACTAAAGTACTGTAATATCTTATAGTACATAATATAACACATAATCCAGTACCTTTGCTCATTTCGCTGATGCTTTTTTAATGACTTGTACCTGATACAGGATACAACTGAGCTGAAGGTTAAGGTTTTGCTCAAGGACCCAACCATGGCTGTTTGGCAGTGCTGGGACTTGAACACTTCTGTAACTCAAAGCCTTAACTGCTGAGCCACCACAACTAGCACAACTAGCTTGCACTGATTCAACCACTTCTACCACTGAATTAACTCGCACTAAAAGATTGCTAGTTGAGTTAGTTGCGGCTCAGTGGTTAAGATCAGATGGTTGTGTGTTCACATCCAAACACTGCCAAACTGCCATGGTTGGGTTCTTTAGCCTTCAGCTCAGTTGTACCCTGCATCAATTGTAAGCATAGGGCAAATGAGAAAATGTACTGGATTTTGTGTTATTTTATACTGTGTAAGATATTAAAGTACTTTAATGTAAAACATTTTTACAGTTGTTTACTGGATATTTTACTGTTATTTACTGGCAACTCTGTTGTTAGTAAATTACTGTAAAATCAACAACCTTTTTTTACAGTGTAGGCTACAACAGATATTACTGTAGATGCCCTCCACGATGGCGTAAGTCACCTTCCAAACATTCACTAATATTTTTAACAAATCTTATAAGAGATGAAGTTTTATGTGTTCCAGAAAGATCAGTGCTGTTCAATTTAAGTGTAACTTTATGGATTTCTCATGGGAAAAAGTGATTCAAATATTTCTATATAGACATGTTTCTGTGTCAATGGTTTAAACGAGTGGTCACACTTTCAGTATTTCTTGTGTCAGTTTTGGTATCAAAATATCCTCTGATTTATTGGGAAAATGGCTATATATAATATAGCCTTCTAACTAACAAAATTTTTTTAAAAATCGCTTTAATGATGTAACATACACAGACAGCATGTAACAGCACCTTGACATAGGGAATACATTCACAGCAATAAATCAGTGGCTGAATTTCGAGTTTAAATCCTAGAATCACTGCTGCCCAGGTGAGCCCTGAACCCTCCACTGTTCCACAGCATCTTAACATATCTGACCCTGTGCTCTTAAGCTAATTTCATTCTTAGTTGAGATTTTGCATTTTTGCTCTTTAAATCTATTAGAGAATGCCTCACAGCTCCAGGGTCCCTGATTTGATCCTGCGGTCAGGTTCCTGTCTGTGTGGAGTTTCTATGCATGTTTTCCCTGTGTGGGGAAAACATGGGCTTCCCAATGGGCTTCCTCCGGATTCTCTGGTTTCCTCCCACCTCCCAAAAACATGCCAGTAGGTGGACTTTTAAGATAAATTGCCCCTAGATGTGAATGAGTGTGTGCATGGTGCCCTGTGATGAGCAGGCATCCTAGAGCTCGATCCGGATACACCGCAGCCAGAATAAAGTGATTATTGAAAGTGAGTGAATGAACTATAAGTATGTAAGTATGACCATACAGTATGTGATCTAAAGAAATGGAATAATAGATTATTAAATTGGTCTCTCTATCCTTGCCATACGAATATGGAAATGGAAGTGTCATAAGAGAAACAGAAGTTCATAAAACATGGTAGCTATAGATATTTATTTTATTGAACCTTTTTTGTCAGCGTGATACTGCAATCTATCCCAAGGACAAACTGCCTCTTTCTAATATTTTAGAAATAAATGAAGAGATCAGTATTGCTCAAAAAATCATGCTGACACCAGACTGACCATCACTTTACATAAAACATGAGTTTTGATCTGCATCAGAGAATATTAAATAAAAAATATGTAAGTGTAGTTTTTTATGAGGTCTTAAAAATCAGAAGCAAGGATGAAATTTTAATGGAGTAGTTTTTAAGATGCAAATTGAATGGGAGATGAATTTCATAGCAATTAATTTTTCGTGCAGTTCATGCCAAAATCCCACAAATTTTATTAAGACAAACTTTATTGAGACAAACAAAATTTCCTCCTGACAGTGTAACCAAAAAAATATGATGAAACATTACATTCATTATTAAAAATATTTGAAATGCAGAAATACTTTTTTTCTTTTGATGATTGATAGTGTCCAACAGTTTTCTATACTACCTGTACTTATCTTTAAAAGAATTAATAGTTTGGACGAAAGCAGATTTTACTGTCCAGGTGTTTACCAACTTTAAAGGTTTAATAAACCTTTCCTGAGAAAAACAGATTTGTTCCGACTTGCCTACAATTACAAGTAGACAGCTTTAATAATTTCAAAGCAGTAGTGCTTTAATTATGGATAATTCCAGGTTCCCAGAGGTCACGTGGGTTTGCGTAACCAATCGGATTGCACTTAATCGCTCTCACGAAGCAAGGGAACGCTGCAGTAAAAAAAAAAAAAAAGCAGTGGGCGGAACGTAGGACGGAAAGCTGTTATCTGATTCGTTGGTGTTACCAGTGATTGACTGTGGCCCCGCCTCCTAGTGTGTGTGGCTGGCCTGTTGGTAGGGTGAGTATCGGAGGGAGGCAGTCTGACGCCATGGCGCTGTTTCTCTGAGTTTCTCTACTAACTTACTGGACTTCTGGGACTCGTTGTAGTTAAAGTGCTCGCTTTTACTCGGATTTTGGAGCGTTGGATTTCACGTGTGTCCAGGTGTTTTTGTGAGACGGAAGATAAAGTTTGTACTGTGTTTTCGGACGTGTGTTTGGTGTGAACCGAAGTCAGGTGAACTAAGCGGCTGTCTTGGTAAACTTGGTAAAGAGCTACGTTTAGCTCACTCGGCTAGCTTACTCTGTGGAACAAGCGATATGATGTGTAGAACGTGGGAAACTCAGAGATAATAAAGACTTCTTGTCTGTCTTTTTAAATGTTTTATTAACTTAAACACATTTGTGTGGTTTGTTCTGCTGGAGTGTGCAGGTAGGAGCTACTTTTGCTAATGTTAGCAAGCTAATAACTCAGCAGTGGCCTTTTCGAACCGGGTCTTCTGTCCGTTCAACTAAGGAGAAAGTTAACTAAACTTAAAGAAAAGTATAGTTTAGTTTAGGTTTAATAAATGACCGAGGTATATGTTTGTAATAGCGTACGTTAAGTGTGTAACATCATCTCGGCGCGCTTCGCTGAGGTTTGTTTGGGACACTACAGTCTCAGATTGGTTTTTAGCTGGTTTACGTGGAGGGCAGGCAGCACAGGCACGGGGCAGGCAGCTCAGCCTGCTGAAACTCGTGCATTAAGTAATGAAGGGCGCGTCCGTTGTGCCGGTGGTTGTTATTGCATGTCTGGAGAGGTAACGCGACCCCGGTTTACATTCATTCTCCGCTCGGACATCAGCGCACCTTATGGTGCCGCCGCAGGCGCCGAGTCATGGATGTTCCCCGGGCCGTTTTCCCGAACGGTGAGGGGCGACTAGCGGAGCATGGCTGGCCGGAGAGCTCCACTTCCTCCTCCTCTTCCTCCTCCGTCGCCGCAGCCGGGAACTCTCGCGCGCACTCGGCGCCGGCACGCACGCGTTCGCTGTGGACCGCGGCGTATGACTACGAGGCGAGCGGCGAGGATGAGCTCAGCCTGCGGCGGGGTGACGTGGTCGAGGTGCTGTCCAAAGACGCGGCTGTATCAGGCGATGAAGGCTGGTGGACCGGCAAGCTCAACCACCGCGTGGGCATTTTCCCATCCAACTACGTCACCTATCACAGACCGGCGGCGGTGTCATCACCATCACCATCAGCAGCAGCATCATCGCGAGATCCTTTGAACATCCCGTTCAGCGCGCTCGTGCTCGAGGAGATCATCGGCGTCGGCGGCTTCGGCAAAGTGTACCGCGGCACATGGCGCGAGCAGGAGGTGGCCGTGAAGGCGGCGCGCCAGGACCCGGACGAGGACATCACCGCCACCGCGGAGAGCGTGAAGCAGGAGGCCAAGCTGTTCGCCATGCTGCGCCACCCCAACATCATCCGGCTCGAGGGCGTGTGCCTGGAGGAGCCCAACCTGTGCCTGGTGATGGAGTACGCGCAAGGAGGCACGCTAAACCGCGCGCTCACCGGGAGACGCATCCCGCCACACATCCTGGTCAACTGGGCTGTGCAGATAGCCAAGGGCATGCAGTACCTGCACGAGGAGGCCGCCGTTCCCATCATCCACCGCGATCTGAAGTCCAGCAACAGTAAGAGAATTATAGCACTGCGGGGTGGGTGATGTCACACATCACCACCATGCTATAATTTCACAATACACAACATCACAATACTTAGATTTGCAAAACAGTAGTGCATTTAAAGGTGATAGATAGGCAACCTGTCCAGGGTCAGCTGATGAGCCCAATGAATGAATGAATAGTGTCTTAAACTTTATAAAGTTATGAATTGATGTTGAATGATGCATACTATATTCCAGAAAACTGTATTGTTATTTATCACAATATGGATGTCATATCGTATGGTTCAGCGCTGTATAGCACTATTAAGACACAGTCCGCTTATCTTCTCTCATAGTGCTGCTGCAGTTTGTTCTCCTGCATCACTCATTCCTAGTTTGTCACATTATTGTTGTTGCCTTTCGCAATTAGTGCATTAATCATTAATTCTCAGGCTCATTTTGAAATACTGTCCCCAAATGGCCATGTTTTTGTTTTTTTTTTTAGAAATAATGGCTTTTCAGACTTTTTATGACCTGATCCTTTCATTCAGTGTTTGATCTTATTACCTCCTGAACCTGTGCTTCAACATAGTGGTTTAAAATTAATGAAGGTTTTGAGAAGGACGTGTTGGTTATATGCACTTTCTGGGTAAATAACCACTTTGGACCTGTTCCCAAGTACAGTCAATTTCACTTCAGTAGCTACACGGGCTCAGTACACAGATAGAGTAGGTTGGAGATTAGAAACCTCTTTGCTCCTGTGAGCAGACTGGAGTAGGTTACAATGCATACACCACCTAAAGTGCTTGTCTTGTGAAAAAGGAATCGGAATTTGATCATTTGTGTATTAAGCACTGGTACACACACACTTGTGTTTTAAGCTTGTAAAAAAACTCACAGCCTACATGTTACTGTTACCTCGTCTTGGGTCACATCAGGCAAGTACAAGCACCCAGGAACTTTTGTCCATCAAATTTGTATACAAAGCTAGTTAGCTGAGGTGTAAGCAATGTAAGTGATAAACATGTGATATATTTTCACATTCGGATATCAAAATATGAGCTCAGGTTACAAATGCGAGCTGGTTTACTATCCATTAAGTAGCTAGCTAGTGATAGATGGCAGTGATAGTATACGCGTGTTTCCAAATCATATTCATGTCTGTTCGTACATCCAGACATTTTAGAGCTGTTTCGTGACCACTTTAATAATTTATTAGAGCTAAAACTGTGTTCTGGGAATGTGTTAGGGAAGCATTGCAGTGGGACTGCAGGTTTTCCAGTATGGCACTCAAAGCTTGAAGGTAGATGCACCACTTTAAATCAGCTAGACCTTCTGAAATGAGTAGAGCCTGCTCTGGCAAATGTGTTTTACATTTTCTTAAGCATAATTTGTTGATGTAGCGCAAATTATCTAGATAAATATGGTATTTTGGAAAGTGTTCCACAAGAAACATGAAGGCTTTCCATTTTTTGGATTGGAAAAACACGGAAATGGCTTTGAGTTCACTATGTTTCCGTGCTTTATCATCTCTGAAAGTGTTACTGCTTTTAGAAAAGTGCCATCTCCACTTTTCTCGTGTATGTGTGTTTTGGTTGGGCGGTGCTTGTTGGTTAGTCCCTCTCTTATGAGGATGTGAAATGAGGTAAGGGTTTGAACAGCTGGTCTCCTCAGAGATGATGCGTGCATGCCTCCAACCTACCAGGGCTGCAACAAATGGACAAAAATCACCATGCTATGAATGAGGATACGAGCAATGTAGGTTATTTCTCATAGTACAGTTATAACACGGATTTGTATGCCTGCTATGAAATGGTCATTTATTTATTTGGTTGCGATCATGTGCTGTTTCAAAGTGCAGCCGTTAGTGAATGGTTTGATGGTGGTTAAAGTGTTAGTGTTATAAAGTTAACATGTCAGTGCCTTTGCGAAACTTCCCCCAGCACCCCTGTGATTCAGAATGAGCAAAAATGTGTGCCATTTTTAAACTTTGGAATGTGGAAATACCTGCACATCTACATTTTATTTTTTACTAGAAATGTCTCCTAAAGAACTGTTTTGGAAATAACTCGTGTTTACCTTTTGTACAGACTTAAAGGGTAGAAGTCAAGCAGCTTTAATATGAAACAGGAATAATAAGTGTTGCCATAATAGGCTATGTAAATAAAGATGTTACTTTCTTTAAAAAAAAAAAGAAACCTTTTTTTTTTTTTTTTTTAAAGTTCTAAAGATGTTTCAGTTTTTTGTTTATATCAATATCGTCCAGTGTGTGCGCAGTTTGACTTCTACAGGTTATGTCAGGAAAGTTTTTGCATCATTTGATGCCTTTAGAATTTCTTCTGCTTGCTGTAATCTGGATATTTCTTAGCGTTTGGGTTGTGCACCATCATTCACCCGTGTTGTATTTGGGGTAAGATAAGGGTAAAACGTTTTCAAGGAATTGTTTGATATCCAGGTATTCAAAACCCTGACAAAACGTAATAGTGAATATACTGTTGCTTCTGATGGCTTGTGTGATGGCCCACATGATTAATTCAGCTCCTCCAGTGCACCAACAGTATCTCATTTCTGCCACATTGCCTCTAATGTCAGATGATGTCGTGTAAACATTGTGTGTAACATCTTGGTGTTTTTCCTGAGCTGCTTTCTCAGAAGGAATCCCTACAGCATGACCCTCGGGATTTCCCACTGGTCTAATGTTGCAACTTAAACAGTGCTGCTAATCCTTTAACCCCGGAATGGACAGATGAAAGTAAGTTGACTGCTTTGCATTGCAGTGTGTCTGAGGAAAGTTCTGAGCCAGGAGAAATAGAGCATTTTAAAGTGTGCACTAGATATTAAACTGTTTGCTTTGTAGCTAAAGCGTTGACGGGAGTTTATAATGAAGCCGCAGAAGCCATGAATGATGAACATGCACAAATAGTTGTCATAATCTTGAGAAATTTGATTGAAACACATCCGGAAGTAACACTCAACCTAGTTTAGTCTGATGCGCTTCTTCAGAAAGCTTTACAAAAAGTGCATGAGCGACTGTGCAACGCAGTGGCGTCTACCCCCGTGTTGCCGTGTAGCATCTACTGTTAACACAGTTCGGTTTGTTTGTCCTTCCACGGGTTTATGACGAACAACATTAGAAGCTCGCCGACCTTAATTGAAAAGTAGCGTGTGTTTGCACAGGTCTGCACTCACGCCACCACCCACTGTGCGCCAGAGCTTTTCTGTCAGGCCACGCTTTCAGCTTGCCTCGTAAGCAGGAGCACGGTGAATAAGGCAGTCCACGGGTCATTCAGCTGTGCCATTGTTCAGTAGGGAGAAGGTGAAACATACATTGTCAGACAGGCACACATGGCTTTCTCACGGCACTGGACGTACTACTCTTAAAATTTCAATATCATGACAATTTAAGTTCTTCTGTGGCCACATGTAGAGATCTGCGATTATCCTTAAAAAGACCCAGGGAAAAAGTCAGTGAAATAGTGTTTGTGTGCCCTAATCTTTTAATACCTCACTCGAAGGAATGTCTCTAATGAGGGGGCAAAAGCTTAACACAAGTTTGTACAATGGAGTGGTCAAGCACCGGTTGCTAGGTGACCACCATCCCAAGAATGGCCGACTCCTCGGGCTGAAAGGCTTATTTTCCATTATATTTAATCTCCTCAATGGCAGCTGCTTTCTCTTTCGAGGAGCATGTGTAATGCAGAACTGCAGACAGCAGTCGTACTGAAACCTGGCCCAGTGCCAGAGCCCCAGCACACACACTAATATTGAGTTTCAGCCACATGAAATAAAAGTTCGAAGAATCTCAGGAATGCAGTGCTTTCGAGAAGGCACGTCGGTCAGAACGGACTTTAAAGACAAGCATGTTGTTTGAGGAAAGTGGATTAGCGTAGTGAATATATATAAATTCTGTTGTTAATTTCAAGCTTATGATGTGGCCTCAAGATTAGATTGTACTAGCAAAACATTTCAATTAATATTTTATCTCCAATTAAAATTTAATTCCAAGTCTAAAAGAATTTACAATAAACAGTAAATAAACAATTATTCTTACACCGTTACTGAGAAATAATATTAAAGTTGTACAAGGTACCAACTTTTTTCTGATACTTATCCAGTACTACTGCTAGTTCTATAACTTTCAGTCCTGCTTTCACTAATTTGATGATGTGTTTTGCCTAAAGGCAAATAAAATTGTACGTGCCAGTTTGACTAAGGTGCCCGAGATGTACACAGAGTCTGATAAAGAACATTTCAGGCACTCAACGTGTGGAAAAAAACAAGCTGAAAGAGCAGGGCGGCGAGAAATCTGGCCAACAAGACCTCGTGACCTCGACTTCGGCAGGTTAGGCGGCTCTACAGGCAGAGCTTCTGTAATTGAGTGTTTTATTGTGAGTTGAATTCAGTCATATAATTAACTACTTTTATTCCATAGTGACTCATGAAGCTTGTCATGTTTTTGTAACTGCTGCCATAAATGAATAATCTTTTTTTTATCTATTTATGTATCATTTATGTCATAACATTTTGAAGGAGTGATATTAAATATTGGCGTTCATTAACAGTGATAGGTGTTGAACACACAACCTTATTATTTAATGCTGTTTAAAAGTATACGCACACCACACTGCGTGAGTGTGGCAAAAAAAAACAAAACCCTTCATTGTATCTTTAATGCTGCTTAAGGAGCACTACTTTTATTCACAAATTTCACAGTATAGAAAGGCTTTGTATTCATATAAAATATAAAAAAAAGATTAACTTGACACCAGCAATCTGAAATGTGTCCATTAAATTTTTTTTTTAATATTTTTGTAAATTTTGGCTATAGTATTGTTTTTTTTGGGTATCAAGAATTGCAATTCTACACAGTATCAAAGCCAGAATTCGATCCTATCATCGGGAGGTCGTGAGCTCAAATCCCGACAATGCAACAGCCAAGGGAGCAAAACTGGTCGTGCTCTCTGGGTGGGAGGGATTGCATTCTCTCCCTCCCCTGTCATTCACACTGACACTAGCCAATCGTGGACATCTGTGAGCTCATGTATACAGAAGAGGGCAGAAAGCCCTTTCCTCCAAGTGTTACGCTGCCATGTGACGTCGCATGGGCAACAGTTTGAAAAGGTGCGTACGGCTGGCTTCGTGTTTCTCAGAGGAAGCACGTGTCAGCCTTTGCGCTTCAGTTGGTAGCTGTTGTGTGAGAGGTGGTGGGTGGGGGGGAAACAAATTTACAACCCTGAATTATAAATTCTTTGTTATAAATGTGTAGTTATGAACAAATTATAAATAAAATGTATTATACATTTATGCTAACATGCTTTTTAAAATGGGATTAGACATTCTAATGGTATTATTTATATTATACATATAAATTGTATTTAATTTACAGAAAAGCAGCAATTTGACATTCATTATATGTATACTGGATGGATGATAGACCCCAGGCAACGGAGACCCTGGAAGTTAACCCAAGGAGCTGGGCAAGTTGTTTTGAGTGCCATTCGTGTGTCTAGAGGGGGAGAACGTCATCCTCCATTGACGTCCTGCCCCCTTGAAGAACAAATGCCACTTTCACCTCGCTTGGCTCATTGCTTCTTTGCCGTAGGCTTGCTGAAGCATTTCAAGTGTCTGTTACCGATTGCAAACGCGCATGTGCACATTGTCTCAAAAATGCGTGCAACACAGGTCCCGATATTGACAGCACAAAGTCACTGACTCGCAAGAGTTACTGCTTGCTCCTGATGCACATGCATGATCTTGCCGCGCTCCATTCGTTCGCAAGAGGAACAGTCCCAGAACGTTTTGATCGCATCTCGTAGTTATTACTAGCGTATTTTGTTACAGCATTTCACTATTTCTTTGTTTGATTGGAAGCATGAGTGTCAGCTTCCAAGTTTCTAGTGTATTACAGAGAGACCAGTTCAGTCATACTTTGGGTTTGTAAACTGGTTGTGTAATTGCTGTTTTGGATAACAGTATAACAATGTTCTGCTGCCAGTGCTGTAACTCCTGGTTTCAGAATAGGGTTGAGGAAATAAACCTAATTATTAGTTTAGTCTGTATGTGGTATTTTTACTGCGCTCAGGTTGCAGCTGTATGAAGTGTGAATTCTTAGCTTTGACTCCAGTGAAAGCTAGCACTTGTGCACGTGCCAAATCTTTTTTTGAAAGGTGCTTTCTCTGTCCTAACTCTGAAGTGTTCTCGATGCTGCAGAGAAACAGCTGTGTTTCTGTAATGTGAACCGCCCAAACCTGTTTAAAATAAGTTCATTATACACATATCTTCCTGAAGGGTTCAGAATATTAAAAATCTACTAGGTGCCAGGCTCCAGTCTAATGACAAATGGACCGTTGTTCTGAGTTTGTTCTTGAAATTGAAAATCTTTGCACTTTTGCATTCATTCCAAACTGAATAGTATCAGCTTCTGATGCTCTCCTTATAGTTTTTGTTCAATTTACTGGCCACAAGCCTCAGAATGTTGTTGGTTGCAATCTGCTGTATATGTAGTTCAAGAAAACACTTTTCAACATTGACATGCAATGGTTTTTTTGAGCAAGATACAGTCACTTGATTAAAATAATTTAAGTTAAACTAGAGTTTTGTTTGAAGCAGTCAGCAGCGAGTAAACACGATTGTTTCACATTTGCTGATGGGCTACAGGAAAAGGTTGGTGGTTGATGCCAGTCAAATGTCCTCTTTCTGTGAAAATAGGCAGTACTTGGCCTCATTTATTAACTAAATTAAAAGCACCAGACTGTAGTGAATGCTATTAAAATGTGAACTAGTTTAGACAAATGTTTGTTTTAATGTGGATTATGCAATGCATAACTTACGATACTCTCTTTAAGCTCTCTGACAAACTACAGATCATATTCAGTGATGTAGGTGTCTTGTTGAATTGTAATTAAACCTAATAAAAGTAAATAGTGACTGAACAACTGAATATTTTATCTGTTGCTTGTGAAGTGGTCTAAAATTTCATCTCATTTTAACCTAGAAAACAGTGATTTGTCTAACACAATTGTATGTATGGATCTGGTATTTTGGGTGATCTTGATAGAATACTCTCATGAGAAATGTTGTAGTGACTTTCCCAGGAGATCCTGCAGTAACTTAACACAGGTTTTAAAAGGGTCAAGGCCTTGTCACAAATCATTGGAGCTCTTTTAGCACTGTTTACTTTTTGATAGGGCTGAATGCTGACCTTTTTTTTTTTTTTTTTTTATTAATGTCGATGAAGTGGAAATGTTTTTCAGGATGCAAATATACACAAGCTGAAATAGTCCAAGATAAAGAAATACATTAGGTGTGGTTGGCTGTATTTAAAGGAAAAAAACAACAACTTGGTTGATAAGGTAGTATTAAGAAGAAGAACCAAGGCCGAAGCCTTTATTTTCGTCACATGTACTCTCGCACAGTGAAATTCCTCCTCTGCATTTAACCCATTTGAAATGGATTAAAAAAGCCTAAGAGAATAAATGGCTGAAGAGAGAGACAAACTATGGAAGCTAACTAAATGAGAAACGTCTTTGTATAATTACAGGTCTGACTGTTGTTGTAGGTGGGAAACTGCACCCAAACTGTGACATGAGTATAAAATTCCAGAAAAAGGTATTTTAAAGAAGGCTTCCACTCTTATGCAGGCATTACCATCAGACTTCACTATACCCTGCATGAAACTTCGCGAGTGTAATATGAACGGCAAATTTAGAGGAATAGACTTTTTCCCATATTACAGTGCATTTTGGCACATTATCCAATTGTTGCAAAATAACACAGTGGGCCAGTTCATTTTAACTACTTTTTTGGGTATAAAGAGAAAATATTTTGAATGAGTTGCTTAACACCAACCTATTTTCTATTTGATTGACGTGTATTATAATAATAATCAGGGGGTCAACAATCTTTAAAGGTGCTGTGTATAAGAATTTGGCAACTTGGTCAATTCATTCAACACACTCCAAAAAAGGGGGGGGGGGGCAGTATATCACCAGAAATTTGGGGTGTCCTCCACCCATATCATAAGAAACAAGGAAATGCACAGTCCCTCCTCCCCATTCTCCCCAAACAAACCACCACCACTGTCATAGAATTACCACTCATTGAATATAGCGTAAAGCTATTTTTTAGTTGATGCACTACTGGGTTCCTACAATCTAACTTTAGTCACCAGTTATTAAAAAACAGCCAACTACTAACTAACAGCAGGGCAAGAATGTGCAAAATTACAATTAAAAACTGCTGAAAGTCTGAGAGCCGGTCAAGATAACATTCTTATGTGTGCTGTCAGCCTGTAGTTTGTTATAGCTTGCTTAGCTCAATTTTTAGCAAGAAAACAGGCACAGCACTACGTGCATCAGTAGTGCATGAGACCACTACAGCTCGCAACACGGCAGATATGGAACTGAACTGAACATGAGGGACGCAGATTGCATCCAAGTTCACATCCCTTATTCTTTGTTGAATTGCTTCATCGTAGTGAGACGATGCACATATCCCATGAAACAGCACGACTTGACCTCTCCAGTGATGCTAGTTACTTGTTTATGTAACGAAGTGTTGGCAAGAAAAAAAATAATTTTACATAATAAATTTACATCAAATTTAAAACATATTTTCAATCTGCATACAGCGGTGTCCATATCCATACACATTACTCTTGTTTGAATTACTCATGAACTCGCCATTGCATAGACAGGAAACGTATATCACATGAAGGAGCACAACTGGAGCTTTGTAGTGATGCTCGTCACATTTTGTACAGTATTTGTACATACCAGAGTAATCATGTTATAAAGACAGATCAGACGTCTGCAAAATAAAATCTTTAATTTCTTCACCAATTTTCACGCTCCTGTTTCTCGATTGAAGAAGTCATGAGGTCCCTATCGCATCACAACATACCACATATCAAAATAAACAGCGGAACTTACCCTTACCGTCATGCTAATTGTTTCTCCGCTCAGGAAAGCGTTGTCGAGTAATCTGGTTTTGAATTCACAGAATAAATAAAACAATGACATTTATTTCTGGTTAAACCGGCCTAGTGGTTAGCGTGTCCGCCTCTTGACTGGGAGATCATGAGTTCTACTTGCGG
>JAOTRR010000043.1:24821423-24832034 GCA_028570945.1 Gogo arcuatus | reverse complement strand
ATCACACGGATATATCTATTTATCGTCACACTGATATATCTCCAGTGTGTGAAGATAAATAGATATATCACACGGATATATCTATTTATCGTCACACTGATATATCTCCAGTGTGTGAAGACGATATGTGAAGATAAATAGATATATCACACTGATATATCTATTTATCGTCACACTGATATAATTAAAGTGACTAGTTAATCAGTCATAACTCAGCAACTTTATAGGAACTCTAACAGCATTGTTATTGGTTTGATTTCTGTGTATTCTTTACCACAATAAAGTAATATTTAGTGAATTCAGACTCACCAGGAGACTTTGAGGACAGTGCACCTAGAAACTGTCATTTTTGTTTTAAAAGCAATAATGTATGTATATACCGTACTTATGGTTTCTTTTCTTTTTCTTATTTATTTGGCAGAAAAATCATCATGCAGTTCTCAGGCAGGAAGAAGAAGGTTACACTAAATCAGCAGGATGAGCTTTATGGCCACTGTCTGCAGTTCTATTGTCAGCCTCCACTGGAGAACATCTCTCTGACGGAGTTTGAGGGCTTTGCCGTGGACAGGCTGAGACGTAAGATCCTCCACACAGGGAGTGTTTTCTGAAACCGCATTACTATCCTTCTTGGAGACGAAATAGTGTCTCGCACCATAACAGCCTTGTCTTAATTCTTATTCTTATAGTGCTCAAGGCGGTGGAGAACCTTGGGGTGAGCTATGTGAAAATGACAGACCAGTACACGAAGAAGCTCCACACCGAGTTCTCCAGTCTCGGTTTCCCACACAAATCAGAAGTGGTGAGGAAATGTTCCAATTAGAGATAAATGTTATAAACATAAACTGAACATGGCATCTTATTGATAGTGTATTAAATTGATAATGTTCTGGTTTGTAGTCGCACAGGTTATTCTAAATTAATTCTTGCATTTTAGTGATTCTAGTTTAGTCATCTCACGTTTTAGTGTTTAGATCATTTGTTTACAAGCCCCACATTGTTGCATAGGTTCCAAGCTTGAGTTGCAGATGGAGCCAGAGGAGGTTTATAAAGTAGTTCTGTGCACATGGACTTGATTTATATAACATAGAAAAAGAATAATTAAAGCCATCAGGTTATTTATTACTAAAAAAATCGTTAGCCTTCGTTCATTTTGGAGCTTCTCTTAAGCCCGTTTTACATCAGCCTCCTGTGCCACATCTAATGTGCTGTCATGTTAATCACATTATTACGTACTACACATTATCCTTTAATTAATCTCAGATCGTATTAATTGTGTATTCAATTAAGTTTCATTGATTGATTAAAATTTTTTGGGGAGGGTTCTTTCCACATTTTCTCCCTCTAATTTAATAACCTGCCAATTCCCACCCACCAGCCAGCTCTCTCCATTATACCACAGCTAGCAACTGGGGAGGGTGAAGGCGAACGCATGCTTCCTCCGAGACACACAAAGCCAGCCAGTCAGTCACAGCCAGTCTTTTCAAGCTTTTGCTCATGTGCTCACTGCTGTATAACACGCTTCGAGGAAAGCGCTATCTGCCCTCTTCCACATACATGGCCACAGCTGGCTAGTTTCCCTCTGATTGTTCACATTGGAGAGAGAGTAATACCATCTCTTCCACCCTGGGAGCACGGCTGATTTTTTTCTGTCCACAGATAGCTGTGGCATCATGGACATTCAAACTTGAGACCTCCATCAACAGAGTGAACGCTGTTACGTTGGTTATTTGAGCAGCACAATCACAGTTTCTAGCTAGAAACAATACAAAACAGTAATAAGTCTAAACAGTACATGGGTGGATGGATATTTCAGTCTGTAGCCTACATTAATATGATGAACTCTTGCATAATTTATTATTTAAAATATTTCGCTCTTCACTAGTGGTGTTTAACATTCGGCTTTGATTAATTAGGATGACTTGAGTTCGAACAAAAATCAAGCTGGGCCCACGGAATATGAGAAACGAAGGAAAGATCACATCTCTCATTTTATCCTCCGCCTGGCATACTGTCAAACGTAAGTGCAGTTCTTTCCTCTGTGCAGTTGAGTATTTTGAAGTGGCCAGTGTGAGTTTCTGTTTCAGGGAATATATTTATATTGAAATATTTGTGATGCGTTTAGTGATTCTGATGTTAGTTAGTTAGACTGGTGCTGTGTTTTCGTTTATTCCCATGAGAAAATAGCGGTTACGTGTCACTCTAATGTCACAAGGAGACTGACACTCATTATCTCACTGCACACGATCCAAAATACAGCAGTGGTTCTTGTCTTCAGTCAACCAAAAACGTCCATAGTACACTTGTGACAAAATAAAGGCTGCTTCTTCTTTTACACTGTTTTTCTCTCTTACTAGATGTTCTTTGCAGTTGCTTGCATCAAATTCAAGTGTTTGATATTTGTGTATAGAATAACCAATGGATATTATCCAGAGTCACTATGCTTCAGTGAAATTTTGCATTACTTGTACGTTTTTTGGAAAATAAAATGCGTCAGTAAAACACAAGTTGGAGTAAGTAACAGTACTCAGGAGTGCTATTACAAACGCTGGTCCTAATGCAGACAAACTGGATGATGCAAATAATACAAGATACCAGACATTATACATGGAAGAAGACTAACTTGATCATAATGTATGCAGTAAAGCCTAAATCTGATTTCAGGGAGGATCTCAGGCGGTGGTTTATCCAGCAGGAGATGGATCTTTTCCGCTACCGTTTCAGCACGCTTTCGTCGAAGTACAAGACTGACTTTCTTCACAAAAATAATCTGGAATATGACACGGTAAGGCCAGTTTTCTTCCGCTTGCTCATAGTCCCTCAGGGTTTGAGGATTAAAAAAAAAAAACCTCTGTAGGTGTCAGCGTGTACCTCATACTTCATACCTCATTCCCTGTACTGTAGTGTTGTGTACGTTGTAGAGAAAACCAGAGGGACACTTTGAATGTATTGAATATCATTTAATTTCTGAGCATGTGAAAGTTTCATGGCTGAGTGACCCGTTGACCAGATCTGCATATGGAGATTAAGTTACAGGAGAAAAAGGGTTATGGTTACAGTTATGGTAAGACAAAAGTATTTAGCTAAAGAATATATTGTAATGTGCTGTCCAGGGTACGTTGCGTGTTTATTTTATTTTACGTGCGTAAAATACCACTGTTAAGACCACACACAATCAACTATGTGGTGTGTTGAGCTGAAGTACTTTCTGAATTACAGAGGCACTGTAACTACAGTGTTCCCCACAGGCCTGAAATATACTTGTGATGGTAGCTGGCGGAAAGACCCAGGATTACCTGCTGGCACAAAAATGGTCTACTACATGTGATTTTAGATCGCGAAATCTATAATCACAAATCTAGAATCTGAAATCTATTTCGTTCAGGATTTATTGACTTACAAATAAGGAAAAGAAACACAATTTGCTTTAAAATTTTGCATCTGGGATTTCTGATAATAAAAACAAAAAAGTCCTGTTAAGTTGTGTTACTGCCACGAAAATAGAATGATCAAATGTACACGGACTGCTAATGTCCATTTAATAATCAGTTAAATAGGCTAGAAAAAAGTGCTATCACAAAGTTGAACGTGCTGATTGGACTCAAACGCCCCATGTTGTCATGGTAACGCTGACAATAACACATAACGTGCACACTGATTAAAATTGTCTACAGCGTGAAAGCTCTACGTTCATGTGGTCGGCTATTTGGCCAAACATTCCAGCACGACACAGCTCCTTTTAGTGGTATAGTACAGTATGTTCATTATTATTTATCTATCGCTCACAGAGCATTCTTGTTCTTCAGACTTATTTGCTAAAGTGGGTCATCAAATATACTTTATACAAATATAAAGTGAGCAAGTATGTAAATATACTTTGGCAACTGTTAATATACCCAGGCAGCCTGCCCATATAAAGTCTGTGTAGGGAAACACTGAAGTATAGAAACAGATCCTATATCACAATTCTGTCTTGTGATTTTTTTTTTGGATTATTGTGCAAACAAATTTAATAAAACATTTAAAAAAATTCAGTATTTAATATTGGATAATAGGAGCGCACCAACATTTTAGCCACTGAAAATGATAAAAATGGCTGAAACATCCTGTCACCCCCTAAAAAAGTTTGTTAATGCTTGTTTTTTTATTCTCTTGTGCAAGACGTTTTCAAACCATTTGAGCAGCAACAGTGAAAATGTCAGCCATGTAGAATGATTTCCCAGTGTCCGAGTTACATTAAACAAGTGATTTTATAATCACTGTTCACGCCAAGTATCAAGAAAACGTCACTTACAGATGCCAACAAATCATTACGATTGGATATCGATGTGGTGCTGTGTGGGATTTTACTGATAGAGATGTTTGTATCATAGGAACTACTACATACCTGAAATATTATGATTGGTTTCCCAGCTCATGTTATACACTTAGTAACCACAAAACACAGCCATTGCACTGTTTAATGTGAACAGCAGGTGGAGCTGTGAATTCATCGACGGCTGAGCACCGAGAGAGGAAAGAAAGAAGAAAAAAAAAGGTCTTGGATGTAAGCAGCCACTGGAGAAAGTCTGACTCCAGGAGTGAATTGAAAATAACTCTTCATTATGCAGAGCTTTGATGCTGTGGGATTAATGGTCATCCTTCTACTACATTTTAATTGAAATATGTCTAAGTCTAATGTGCTTTAGTTGATGCATTTGTTTTTGTTAGTGTTTGATGCTTGTCTGCTTAGATTTTTCCCTTAAAGTCTGATTTGTCCTTTATCTTCCCTTTGACAGATAAGTGCCGATGAAAAGAATAATCTAAAAGACCAGCTCATAAACTCCAGTTACGCCATGAGTGGGGCCACTGTTGCTGAGCGAGACGTCTACAAAGTACGACTTACTGCAGCACTTTACTGCAAAGCCATTAAAATGATAATAAAATATATTCCTAATGGGTTTTGTGTTTAGCCTTAATCTTGTCTAAACTAAGATAATATTTAGAAAAGCCTTTTGTGGTGTTTTTTTTTTTTTTTTTTTTGTTGGTTTTTGGGGGGGGAAGGGGTTTCTTTTACATTTTATTTTTAATGCTGAAATTGCCTGAAGGGTTTATATCCCTGAACACAATATGTGAAGGCGAAGGATGTCTTTTGATGACTAAATTTATGAGAAAATGCATCTGTTATATTTAATCAGAGCCTCCAGCTGTGTGAAGAAATCCTGGCTCATAAACAGTTATGCTTTTATTTTGGTTCAGGTCCCGTTCCAGGACGCTCTGGATTTAGTACGGACGAGGAAAGTGTTCTTGAAGGGTGGCTATGCCTACGTTCCTCACCAGGGCATCGTCACTATCGTTCTCAATGATTTCCGTACCAGACTCTCCAAAGCACTCGCAGTAAGTCACTGAGTTACTAGGACTGTGTCCATTGTATGAGCACTGAATAGAACTAGAGGAACTTATTGTGGGTGAGGTAAACATTACATACAGGATTTTTGTTCTGGATTAACTGATTTTCTAGGCCTTTTACAGTCTTGGCTGTGCTGGTGGCGCAGTGGTTTGTAAGTAGCTTTTGATTAAAAACACATTACCATGGGCAGAAAAAAACATGCCATGGGCAGCCATGCTGCCTTATAGTTGGGAATTAAGAGGTCTAATTATACTCAGGTTAAGAGATTAAGCTGAAGGTACTCTTTGTTTGTTTGTTGTTTTGTTTACAGTGATGTATTAATTAAAATAAAATTATAAACTCCAATTAATTACCCTAGAAAATTGCCCCAATTACCTTTGTGGTGATTATCAATATTTTTATCCATACCAATATTTCTACTGACATCTAATCCAGATTTATAACAATAAGATTTACATTAAAATAAAAAAATACATACAATAAGGAATTATTCAAATGTTAAAATGCATTACTTTTTTACGTTTTCTTTACATATTGTTAAACGTATTATGACGATTCAAATACATATTTACAATTTGTTTATAGTTTATTTATAATTTAAAATGATTTAAAAGCTATTTCTCATATATTCTGTTTAGTCTGTTTATTGAGAGCAATGTTTAACATTGCTAACTGTAAATAATCTTTAACGCATTTCCGATATAATCCTTTTACAATTCAGTTGTCTAATGTCCACCTGGCTGAGATTTCGGCAAAACGATGTATTTAATCACTTTCTAATTATCATCGCCATTAACGTTATTTTTAAAGCGTCAGATCTGACACTTCACTGTAGGCTTGTTTTTTTTCTTCTTGGGTCAAAATCTTTGTCCTCTTTTCTCTTGAAACTGAGAAAAGACTGAAAAGTGAAAGAGCGTTTTGGCCATTTTTGGCCTACATTTTCCAGTGTCATCCCTAAATAAATAAAGTAAAAGGACGTTAAATATATGCTTGTCCAGTGTCCAAGTCAGACACACACTGATGGATTTTAATTCACATGACTGAACTCAAAACATTCTCTATTTACCATGACAAAGTGAGGGAGCCCATGAGAGATGAGGGAGGAAGTGGGCGGGGCTTCTGTCTGTTAATATCAGAGTTCAGAAAACGTGTGTAGGTCATTGCAGATTTACTTGGTGATTGGCTCATCTTTCATTTTGTTGGGGGAAGGAGAGAAACTGCTCTTTTGGCGTATTTTTGAATGATAACATGTACTAGTGTACTCTGATGTTTTTGCCGAGCTCCTATGCAGAATGCGTAACACTTGGTAGGTCTGGTGATATATAATATAATATAATATAATGACCGATAAATGTCTGGTTATCATGGGAATGTAATCTCACGTAAGGATGATAATATTGTCATAATCACAGCAGCCGACTGAATGATGAATAATCAGTCAGATGGATAATAGGCTTGAGATTCAGACTCGTTTTGCTTTCAGTGAAAATGATTTTTATATTTTTGTTTAAAGTTAAGCATTTGAATGTATCCTAACACATGCTATATAATAATGAGCTGTTAAGTATAACTGGGGCTGCATCAAAACCATTGTGTTCTGGATCCATCTGTGTTGTGAAGTTTGTTGGCAGAATGTTGTACAACTGGCAGAAGAGGATATATGAGGGGGATGCATTTCTTCACAGCTTGACAGATGACACTTTATTTCCTTGTTCTTCCTCCAAACATCAAATCAGACTGTCAGTCAGAATCTACTCTAGAGCCAGTTGGTGAGACTAAATGTGTTTCTTGTACTTGTTTAAATTAGTGCTATTCAGTTACCCAATTACACGCTTGCATTAAATTATATGTAATTTGTATGTCACTTAAGATGAAAGAGTCTTCCAAAATAGAAATGTGTGTGTAAGGTGAAACCCGCACTCCTAATGAGCTAACAGTCTTTTATGACTTTTTGTGACTTCAAACACTAAGAGAATATGAAATGTGTCCATCATGGCAGGCGCGCGTGTGCGTGCGTGCGTGTGTGTGTGCGTGTGTGCGCGCGTGTGTATATAAATAAATAAATCGTGCTTGGATTGAGATGCTCTGAAGGTTGAAAATCTGTTGACACCTGATATGAGGGTCACCACCTCCAGCTTCAGCATCTTACTCTGCCTGCTGCGTGAAACAGTTTGATACGCAGGCCGTGGACCTTCATGTGTCAGCTTTAGCAGACAGACATTAGAATCTGCTGTAAAGAAGTAGAAAGTGTGAGAATGTGTTTCCTTCCTTGTGGGTAATTGAGCTGTTGAACATTTTTACAACTTTTAGTCATTTTAGTAAATTCATATCAAGTTCACAGCATCGCAATGCTTCACAGGGCTGTAATTATTCTTTTTTTGCAATGAACGAATTCAAGCCACAATCGGCAAAGTGAAACAAGATCTAATTGAAATCTCAGAGTTTAATATTCTTTTGGTGGTGGTGTGACAAGATTTAGGGGTTTTACTTTTTTTTTTTTTTTTTTAAATAAAAATGCTCCATACATTTGTTAGGATAAGAATAGGATGCATTTTCAGGATTTGAGATTATAACTTTCTACCGGCTTGTAGGCATGTAACGATTCACCCAGTTCACAATTTGATTTGAATCATGATATTGGGTTCAAGATTTGATTTTCCCACGATATTGTTTTGAAATATTAAATGAAGGAAATTTTATTACTAAGAAAGCAACATTTATTTTCCTATTCTTTATTAACGTAAATATTTGTTTTTTGCTTTGAATAAGGTGTTGTATGATAGAATTTAGAAAAGCATTAAAATTCACATAGTCAGCTGTGTGTCCTTGATAAATATGCAGAATATCTGACAGCAGATGCACTTTTACCTGCTCCAGCTGAGCACAGCAGCTTATACCGAAGGTCCACTTCCATCAAACCGCTGTTAAATCTCACTCCTGTGAAAGTCACTGCGGATAAAGTGGTTCACTCAGCAAATATTGGATATCCTGTGAAAAGGTTACCCGATATATTGGAGCTGCCATTGGACGGAAATAAAATCTAAAGCAAAGCCTTGTTTGGAATTTTTTCTCTTACTGATTTATTTAGTTTCCTTGCCGTTATGATTTTAATGTGATTTGTTTTAGAGCCTTCTCAAACTTGATTTGGGTGCAGCATGATATTGATCTGTGTCAGTGTACATGTTTTAGCTTCACTCCAGGGTTGATATTTACAGACCGAGGAAATCATAAATAAATCCCATGGCGTTGCATACTTGTTTCCTTGGAAAGTATTTTTTTTTTAAACAGTGGTCACCTTGAGTATTGAAATTTAGCTCTTAAAGTAAATTCTCTCATGGTACAGGCTCTTGCTGTTTTGGAGCATATCATGGCAGAGATGATTAATATGCTTGAGAAATACGCTGAGCCTACAGAACGTGAAGGATGTCCATTAGGGACGCCTACCCAGGTGAATCCAGGTGAAGGCTGTGCTCCATAATTGCTTTCATCTGTTATATCCACTTTGGTAAGTGAAGATGAAGGATAACGCACAGGCTAAAGAAGAAGTTTTAAGGATTGGAACACTGAATTGTGTATGACCTAGAACAGTCATGAAAAAGATTTAAGTGCCTTTGAACAGGGTATGATGGGTGTCATGCATGCTGCCTTGTGTTCTGAGCATTAAAAATCAAAAACCCTTTGTTGCTGTTGTAGACATGGTGTGTTGGCTGTATCTCACGCTACACCACATGATGATGAGCTTGCGGCAGGTCAAATGTCAGGGCTGACGTGAATTTTCCAGATCCATAAGCAGCCTGCAAGAGTCAATTGGCTGTCAATTGGGGTAGAGGGCAATAACACAAAAGCGTCTCTAATTATTTTGTACACTACAGGCCAGGCACGCATACAGCATCTGAAAGAGGAATCCTGTAGCATGAGTGGGAGAAGATGGAATTGAGTGAGCGAAGGTGTGAGATCTCTTAAGCCTAGGTAAAGACTCGCTGGATATTTACTAGAAAATCTCGAACCACTTTACAGTTCAGTGTAGGATTTCCACTGGCAGTGAAGCAACAAAGTACAAATTAGATGGGACAACCAGGGGTCAGGGACCATGGTATGATGCTTCTTTATGAATACAACAACGGAGACCCTGGACTGTTCAGCAACTGAAGTCGTATATTAAGCAAGAATGGGAAAAGATTTCACAGTCAAAACTTCAACAATTAGTTTCCTCAGTTCCTAAACGCTTACTGAGTGTTGTTAAAAGAAAAGGTGATGTAACGCAGTGTCCCAACACTAACATGTCCCTGTCCCAACTTTTTTGGAACGTCTTGCAGGCATCAAATTCACAAAGTATGTATTTACAAAAAAAACCCCCCACAGTTTATCAGTTTGAACATTAAATATCTTGTCTTTCGATTGTATTCAGTTGAAGATAGGTCTAAAAGGATTTGCAAATCATTGCATTCTGTTTTTATTTACGTTTTACACAGCGTCCCAGCCGTAAATGATTGTCACTTGACTTTGCATAAAAGTTAAGAGCTAGTTTTTGTGTTCACACAAGTAAAATAATTAAAAACGTACACATCCTTCAGTTTCCTGCGTGCAGAACGAGTATGATAATATATTTCCTTGAACATGATGCGAGGGATTGGTGAAGTTGCTGAACAACATGTACATGTTGGTAATTGGTGTACTGACGGCACCTTCTGTCATTCTCTGTTCAGTGTTGCATGTAGTCAGTAGCACTGCCTGACAGCTTAAATTACTGATTTGCTGTCTTCCTGACGATTCTGCTTCCTGTTTTTCAAATAAGAAGGAAATATTTGGTTTTAATGTTTGTTTGTTTTTTGTTTGTTTGGTTTTTTTTTTTTTTAGTTAGGAATTATGTTGCTTGTAAAATATTTTTTTCAGAAGATGGTGTTAAATAACAGCAAAAACAGTCAAGCAGATCTACCATCCTTACGTTTTGCGTTATTCAAAAATACTGTAAAATACCAGCATTCCCCCTCCCTCTCCACCTGAAAAAATGACAGATAAACCAATCGACATGTGAATCTGGATTGATTTGATTGTTACGTATTTGATATTAGTATAAATACGCAGGCGATTATAGAAAATCGCATGCTCTGATTGGTCGAGAAATTCGGACTATTTCTCGGTAATCACCTCGAGCGACTCGCTGCCAAAAGCTTTGTCACCGTAAGTGAGGAAGAATTACAAATTATGAAAGAAAATGCTGTTCC
>JAOTRR010000043.1:24759272-24777603 GCA_028570945.1 Gogo arcuatus | reverse complement strand
GCGCTTAACAGTTTCTCTCTCTCTCTCTCTCTCTCTCTCTCTCTCTCTCTCTCTCCATTATTCTCACAGATTTTGGACCTTGTCAAGGGAATGCACTATCAGCTGGCCTGCCAAAAGTACTTTGAACTGACACACAGTGTAAGCATGCCTTTTTATTCTGACCCGCTTTCTGCTTTTCGGCAGCTCTGGGACGACTCTGTAATTCATCCAGCGTGGTTTCAGTGAGTCCAGCCAGTGTAATCACATCCATCATTATCTGCCACGGTCGCTTTATTTTTATGGGTTTATTTGAGCATTTGATTGAATTACATGAGTGAAATTTTATTTATTTGATCTGTTGCTTTTTAGCATCAGACCTTTTGACTTGGCAGTTTGGGTAACATCTAAAAATTCAAAATGGTTTCATGTTTTGTTGTTGCTTGAGAGGGCAAAATTGTTAAACATGCGAGCACAGGATTGGCCTGGATGCTAAATTTGGTAGGGCTTTCTCTATTCTATGAGAAGCAGCTGTTGACAGGGGTGTTTTTTGTTGTTGTTTTTTTCTAGAGTTCAGTAATGCATAATATAAAGCGAGGCATGAAAGCTGTAGATTTGTGGGTCAGAGCCAGTGGGAAAGCAAATAAATGAGTTAACATTTCACTGAGTGCTGATTTCTTGTGGTGTTTCAGCCCCTGCTGTGCTCATGGTATTTAGACATAAAGCTGTGAAGACCATGTTGATGTGACACAATCCTCACCAACACACACACGCGCACACACACTCAGTAAAGTTCCCAAACTGTCAGTCAGGATTAGCGGTGTCCTGTCCCTCCACTCAGAAGGCAGGCCCCCAGTTGACAGGTTATGGAAGAAAATACGTGCAGGTACCTGAGCTGAGCAAACGGCTTGGTGACAAGTTAATTTAAGTGAAAAGGAGCAAATCTTTGATATGAAAGCGAGAGCGAAACCTTTCAAATGTTTGTCATTAGTGTCACGTAAGATGCGTTTGAGACTCAGGGATGAAGGAAAATATCCTGAGTATAATGCCAAAAGGTTAAACAACTCATCAGTGTGCAGGCCAGAGATTTTCAATCTAAACTGGGTGGGGAAAAAATTACTTCCTAAGATGGATAAAAGGTCTATGGGATGTGTATTTGAGCTGATTCACGTAGAGTAACAATACTGTAAGTAAGGAATAAAACATATGACTGCTGTTAAAGGAAAATGAAATGCCATGTGGAACCTTGACTACCCTATATTTGATTCTTTTCTGTAATAGCCTATAAAACATCAGTGTTTTATTCCTTTTGTACCACAGCAATTGGTTAACGACGGATTGATTGTTATAAGTGACGTATGTTTTTCTCTATTTATATTTACATTTATTGTGTAATGCCTACGAAACAAAAATCACTTTTATGTGAGGCTTAAATTACGAACTCCTGTCTGACAGTCCCTGTGCATCAACTGTTACTATAGAAATGCTAACGTATGCCAAAATTGCATTAGTACGTGCCTGTGATTTGCTCTACAGCAGTGCTATTAAAGGAAATGACCACATTCTAAGCAGCTGAGAATTCAACAGTGCTGTGGTATAAAATGTAGCATAATTAACAGTCCAAATCAAGTGCTTTTGACGTTTGGTGCTACCAACCATGGAGTACGTCAAGGTAATGTGGAAATGTTTCAGGTCTCTGTGCCCTAGGTCAAGGAAATGTAATCACAACTCAATACTGTGGTGTGATTTCACATTTTTAGTACTTTAATTTTAATGTGTTTTAAAAGCCCTGATCTGTGGCCCCAGGTGCCTCTTGGTGGAAGAGATGTTCTATGTGCATGTTTGTGGCTGGATTTAAAGCACTCGCTGTCATTAACTAGATTGAACTGCTTATAATGGACAACAATGAAAACAGCAGCGCCTCTGTGAACCACAGGCCCTGATAAACAGCTGATGACTAATAGCCAAACAGTGTGAACAACTCGTCTTCCTCCTAAATTAAGACAGCCCTCCTGATGAACAGCCTAACTGGGCTTGAGTGATGAGCTGTCTGTTCCCGCAGACAGTGAAACGCACATATATCTGAAAGTCAGGAGTCATATTTTAAGTCAGTTGTATGAAAAGACATCACTGACATTAATGTGCACGATAAAGCATACTTATTGAAGCATCAATAGATTCCCTGCCTCCTTCCGCCCACCATCTGATTTGATATGCTGGAGTCATCACAGGTATAAAGACACGCTTGTTGGGCCACGTGGTGGGACTTTAATCACCGCCATATGTCCCACCTGCTCCCACGGCCACGAGTTAGAACGGATAGTCCGGCAGCATTTATTAAAGGTCAAAATGTAATACTTCACTGATGAAATATTTACACAAGGGCAATAAATCAAACGCTGGAGAGGGTAATGAAAAGGCAGCAGGGAGGTTTGGAGGCATTTCAGTTCCTCTCCTTGCTACAAAGGAAGGTGGAGCATGATCTCACTCCAAAATTCATCTGGATTGATTCATCCTTATGCATTTTTTATTCATCACTGAGACGGTGCTTCAGTGTGGTTTCACTTGAAAGCGGAGTTCCCAACTTTATTTTCAGCTGAACCCCTTCAACCTAAATTATTTGCCTAAAGTACATCTTGAAATCGGTTAATGTTAATGAAACTTTTTAACTAAATGGCACGTTTTAGCAGGTTTCTTTTCACTTAGTGAAGTATATTATCATTACTATTTTTTTTTGTTTACCTTCTAGCTGTTTTTCCTCCCCAGTTTTGTCTTGCCAGTTCCCACCTACTAGTTAAATCTCTCTTATCATACAACAGACACCAATTGAAAAGGGTGAAAGCTGTCACATGCTTCCTCCAAGACGTGTAAAGCAAACCTTGACATCTTTTGGAACTGCTGCTCATGCTGTACCACAGTGAAGTGTAACACACTCGGAGGAAAGTGCTATTTGTTGCCTTCTGTATACATGAAGTCTCACACGCTCGGGATTAGCTAGTGATTGACAAGGGAGAGAGTATGTTAGCCCTCTCACTCAAAAGAACACAGCCAATTCTGGTCCCCTGTCTCCTGGCCGTGGATGGCTCTGGCATCATTGGGATTTGAACTTGTGTTCTCCTGATGATAAGGCGAACGCTTTTTTGTTGTGTCTCTAAGGAGCAATTTAATGTGTCGCTGACATTGCAGTGCCTCCATGAACACAGGTTTTTGGAAACCCTGCTTTAAAGCATTAACCCTGGAAAGGATTTGTATGTAAGGGATTGCTCAGCATTGCTGTTAAACAACATTGTTGACCTGGGCAATCTCTTCTCAGAGGGAAGGAAGACTTCAGCTCTGATTTATTTCTGGAGGACTAGGAGATGTACAGGGCCCCAGTGGTGTTCCAACAGTTCACGTACAGTTAAACTGTCTACTTCCCTTTACTTTAAACAATGGAAAAGGACTCCAGTCTCCAGACAAGGCAGCACAGTGGGAGTGTTCAGTGTAACTTCAAAGTACATCAGGCTTACAGAAAGGTAGAATGGAGGCCAGAGCATGTTCTTTCACTTTGCAAAGGATGTTCATTTCCATAAACAACACTGCTCTAATTTCCATATCCTCTCTTACTGTAAAGTGCCAACACAAGGTTGTGAAACTTTCCAAATGTTCTGATTCCTCCAAACAGATTGACGATGCTGGGTTTTCTCTGAATCACCCAAACCAGTACTTCCTGGAGAGTCAGAAGCTGCTCGGTGGAGGAAAAGAGGTCAAGAAAGAAGCAGAGATGCCTCAAAGGGGACAGGAAAATGTGGCCAGTAATGGTCCCAGTGTCCCTCCGTCACGCCAGCACAACACCACTCAAGCTCTGGATGATATGGGGGATTTAGACTCGTACTTCCTTGATGAGTAAAGCCTATAGTCAAACGAACTGACTATCCTTTATTCTAAACCTTTTTTCTAAACAGTTTTGAATACTGAAATTTTTCATGATTTTTTTGGTTGTCAAAATATCTTTAACTACTAGTGGTAACAATATTTTATATGTTTTGCTCAGTTTACTAAAGATAAATAAATAAATAAAAAACTTCAATAATGAAGACTAAGCTGGTTGTTTTTCATTTGATGTAGACATTTATGTTTGTGGCATTTGGCGGATGCCCTGATCCAGAGCGACTTACATAAGTGCTTTGAATTCTCATCAATAAATACATCCTGACGTCCTGGTTCACTATGTCACAGACTAAGAATACCATCAGTCTCAAAAAAAATAGTTGGGGAGGTAATATAGTAATAAAACCACACAGAGAACACATTTTATTTATTTTAAAGTGCTAATTTAAGTACTTCAGGATGAGGTATGTCTTTAGATGTTGTTTAAAGACTGCCAGTGACTTAGCTGTTCAAACATCTAGGGGAAGATCATTCCACCACAGACGTGCCAGAACAGAGAAGAGCCTTGATACTTGCCTTCTTTGTACTCTGAGAGATGGGGACCAGTTGATCAGTGCTAGCAGATCAGAGGGAGCCTGATGCAGAGCGGGGTGTGATGAGTGCTTTGAGGTAAGTGGGGGCTGGCCCATTTATGGCTTTTTAGGCAAGCATCAATGTTTTAAATCTGATGTGGGAAGCCACAGGAAGCCAGTGGAGGGAGTGTAGCAATGAGATGGTGTGGGAGAACGTAGGAAGGTTGAAAACAAGTCATGCAGCTGTATTCTGGATCAGTTGCAGAGGTCAAATGGTGCTCAGAGGCAGACCTGCCAGGAGCGAGTTGCAGTAGTCTAGTCTCGAAATGACACGGGCCTGAACAAGCACCTGAGTGACCTGTTTGGATAGAAATGGATGAATCGAATGTTTTAAAGAAGAATTCGACATGAGCGTGTCAGCTTAGCAATGTGAGAGGAAACGGACATTTGATTGGCAATGGTTACCCCAAGGTTGCGTGCAGTGACCGAAGGTGAAATCAGAGAGTTGACCAGGGAGATCACAAGAACTTGACGTGGGGATGAATCACCTGGGATGAACAGCAGTTCAGTTTTGCTGGGATTATGATGTATGAAATAGTAATGATGCTATTAATATTAGTGATGCTGTGAAATAAAGGTCATGGCTGAGGACAATGCTAAATTATTACCAACCAAATTGCAGTATCATTGCATAAATTATGCCATTTTATGCTTTTCAATGAAACTGAATTACAAAACTAGAAGGCGATGAAAAGGGAAACCTAAAACCAAACTGAAATTCTTTAAGCCATAAAATCAGCCAAACAACGTTCCCTCAAAAAAATACACCTTGGATACAGATTCATTATTTCGAGCAAGGGAATAAACATACAGACAATAATCCATGCTTCAAGTGGCCTTTTATTGGTGCTGTGGTCAAGCTAATATAAGATATGCAGTGGTTCTAGCATTTACGGTTTAGCGGTAGCATTTATTATTTTTGCTACAGGCGTCATCTACAAATGAGGCTTTTTTGCTTTTTTGGCCTAAGCAGCCAAAACAAAAACAAAAGTCAGACCAAACACACAAAATTCACCTGTTGGAAACACCAATTCACTGAAGAGGAAAGTATGCTGGATGTGAAAGATGACTTTGTCTAGGTGAACTTTGAATTGTGAATTCACAAACCTCTGTCTTGTGAGCCAATAGAAAATAAGAAGGCAGGACATTGATCTCTTCAGTCAGGAAAAAAAAATGAGTCCAATAATTAAGTATGCGTTACACTGGACTTTTGCCTTTTTAAATTTTAATTAAATTTTTTATTTGTTGCTTGTCACATCTGAAAAATTGCCATCTCATCCAACAACATACACTGGGGGTTTTTGTGTTAAAAATTATGTACTTTTTCTCTCTCTGCTTGACAGGATATTCTTGTGATCACATCACTAACAACATTGCTCTGTTCAAATATCTGTAAGATAGGGATGTAGCAATACACTCCAGTCACAATTTGATTCAATCCATGATACCGGCTTCATGATTTTGATTCAATTTGATTCTTAGAATATTCTGAACGAAATTTGAATGAAGAAAAATTATGACTGAAAAGACTATTCATTGTTTATTTCTGAATCATAAACAATGCAAAACAATATGCATTTTTGTCTGTATAAAACTGAATAAATAAAAAAAAATTGCCATGAACAGAGGTTTGATATTGTAAACAAACTGTACCACAGGTTCACCATATCTTAAATTATAAACTTATAAATTCTCCCCAAAATTTTGATTGAATAAACAAAGTGTCTGACTTGGGGACTTAAAATGATCGACTGAAACATAATGTACTCCGTAGCAGAAATAGAGCTCCAAAGTCGGCTAAAATGCCCGGTTTCCATGGCCTTTGGTGGTGTTTGAAAGCTATTGAAAAGCTCTTTTTGACCGTCATAACATTGTCGTGTAACGTGTAGTTCATGTTGGTCGTTCCAATCCAGAGCTATCAGGCTATTGGTTACTTCACAAGTGCAGATCACGCAGGCTCTCCATGAAAGAATGTGATCATGTTACCGGTGTGCTCTCTGTACCATTTAACTCTTATCGGTTGTGCAGATTGGGATTTCTGGTGTTCAAACAGTGCAACTGCATTATATGCATAATTAATTGAATGCTGATTTATACAATGCACATTTTTGCATTATGGTGCATCATGTCACAGTGAATCATTACAAACCTACTGTAAGAGTTAATGAATATTTGAAACTAATGTGACGTACTGAAGTATTAAAAGTGCTTATGGTGTAAAATTGCAGTTTAATACTTTGAATGGAGTTGTATTGGATTGTTATTGGCAATATATTATCATTCTTTTGTCCCGTGAGCTTCATAGACCACATGATCCAGTCTGCATGAGAATCAAAAATGCCTGCTCCCCATGCACACCTGTAACTTCTGCTGCTGTCTGTTTTAGCTTTTTCATATTTTCTCTCCAAATCCTCATGTAGATACATTGTACTATGCCACACGTATACTCACCCAGAGGGTTTTTGTGTTGCACTCTGCATGGCCTATTGATCGGTGTGTTGTGTTCTTACATGCTGGAGGATTTCTCTGCTGCTCAGCTGTCATTGCATTGCTAGACTGATTACTCAATAAACATCCTGAGCAGAAAAATGGAATCTGACTCACTCTCTCATATATATCATTTATTTATTTTTTTGATGAAAATATTTGACATCAATACTCATTCATTCATAAATCACTCCTCCATGTATTGAACCAAGTATGTTGGTTGGCTAAATACTTGGTGCGTCCCTAGTTGAAACCCTACATAGTAAAGGAAGTGATTTAGCAAATTCTGTTTCTCAAAAGCTGGTGTGAATGTCCTCAGAATAGATTACGGGAATCGGAAAGTGAGTTCCTAAGCCTTACCCAAAATAACGGGACTGAATTTGCTGGATGAGTTCTGTTTACTTCTTTGAGCAGAGATATGGTGCTCAAGGATGTTCACTTGGTCTCCAACGCTTCTCATTTGCCTTCTTGTGAGTACATCTTTTGGGTTAATCCTCTAAAGCATTTACATTCTAAGCTGTTAAACCTTCCCTTGAATCTGCTAGAATTTGGCCGAAAGGCGAAAGATCAGTATGTAGACTTTTTTTTTTTTTTTTTTTTGAATGTCAAGCCAATGAGTGTAACAGTATTTGTTCTTTTATTGCCATTTGTATGTATCATGCATTCTTATTGTCATGGTGAGAAACCTTTGTGCATTCCAGTTGTAAATGTGTCCTTGGGCATTTAAATATGTCCTTCATCTACTCTCTCTCTCTGTCTGTAATGGTCTTGTCCGCCCCTCTTTCACCATGTGCCCAGGACAAGCTGGGCTTGCTAAATTTAGTGGCAATTAGAGGCTCTGCGGTGTTGGACCTGCATTGTGAATGCAAATGACTCCCCCAGTAGGCAATGAAGTAATAGTGCCATTAAGGGGCAAAATTTAATGAATACTCCTAACTTTGAATATGCATATGCTTTCAGCCTAGTTCTGTGGAACACTGCATGGTGGGGTTTTTTTTTTTTTTTTGAGTTCTTGGTCATGCTGAGTTAATGTTCATATATAATGCTAAGAGTCCCACTGGTTCTTTATGCTTTTAAAGGTTGAATGGTCTCCTAAGTGAAGGCTCCCAGTTGGTCCTCTAAGACTTGACCCCTCTTAATGAGGAAGTTTGCAGTGCACGGATTTATTTATTCTGCTTGCAAGCATATAGCCTACGTGTGGTACAGCAGAAAGCATTTACGTCTCCAGGTACAGATGCAGCTTTTTATTATGAGAGAGAATTACAGCAACGCAAAAAGCATTTCAATATATTTTTTAAAAAAAATCATGGTAGGATGACCTAGTCCAGGAATACTACGGTTTTACTTTATCACAGTATTAAACAACCATTTAAAACACACAAGATGGTGTTTAAAATTAAAGGAAATATTTATTACAAAATCTTTGTGCAAAATATTGTTTAGCACATCTGGAAAATAAGATCAAATCCTTTCTGCGAGATGATAAGATTTCCTGACATGTGTGTTAAGTAGTGTTGCCGAAGGATGTCGGTAGTAATTATGATTGATTCACAGAGGATAAGCAATCTCTGTATAAATAACAGAGGTGGGAGGGTCTGCACGATGTACAAATGCTCGTCACACTAAAAAGTCAGTGCATACTACATACACCTTATTCTGATACAATATGACCTTTATTACTTACCTAAAACCACAGCATTGTTTCTCTGATTATCCATTTAATTTCATTGTATTTGAAGGCATCTTTGCTTTACAGCATTTCTTTGAATGTACAACTTTTGTACTCTACTGTTTGACTGTTTTATTTTATAAAATGTAATATATGACAAACATTCCAGACATGAATAAAAATTACTGACATTACTGACACATTTGGATGGGACTAAAATCCGTAGATACCCCAATAATATATTTAAATTACACCACCTACCTATGTAAAACTAGAAACATTTTATGGAATGTCATTTCCATCAAATCTCTTACATTGTCAATAGGCATGTAATGATTCACCCAATTCATAATTCAATTAACGACTTTCTGTTCACAATTCAATTTTCTGGTATTTTTGAAAAAATATTAAATTAAGAAAATTTTATTACCAAAAAAAGCAACATTTATTTTTCTATTCTTTATCAACTTAAATACTCTTTTTATATTAAAAAACAACTTGTTTCATTTTCTTAATAACAATAATTTACCCACACTTTTAAAGGTTGTAGTAAAATATAATAGCCTATTAACTAAAATATTCCTTTTATTAAAAATGACAAAGTTAATAACAAATAGGCCTTTTCTTAATACATATTTGAGCATTTGCTTCTCTTTTCTTTAGCTTTCAGCAGTCTGTAAAAAAGAGAGCTCCCATTTCTTGTTAAATCTATTTGTAAAGTCACACAGCAGCTTTTTTCCATTTTAGATCTATTTTTTTTTTAGACCTGTGTTACTTCTGCCTAGGGTGAAGACACATGCATTCCCATTATTGTATGTTATTGCAATACAGCTGCTGTCTCAACAACGCAATTACAGCTAGGAACAACTAAGATTACGCAGTCTGATAATAATCGCGATTCATTTTTTATTTCATCTATTCGAATCATCATAAATTTGTATCGCGTTTTATCATCGCACATGCCTAACATATCATTACATGCCTAATTGTCAGTATCATTTTGTCATAAGATGAACAAGTGTGACTGTGGTTTTATGGATGTGGAAAATGGAAATTCATTTTAATTAGTATTTTGTAAAAGTCAACAGTGATAACCCTCTGATCATGTACCGTGATTAACCATGACAACCCAAATATAATACATATGTTTACATTTAACAAGACCAGTAGACTAAGCTGATTTGTACACTCGGTGTGAAGGAGCAAAATAATTATTGTTCATTAGGACATTTAAATGCTGTACCCTTTTGTTGTCCAAATGATGAGAACGGGAAAACAGCCGGATTCTCGGTTACATTTGCGAGTTTGGCATTCTGAGTGAGGAGATCTTTACTCGAGGTCTCCTCAGGGCAGAGCACTTGGCTGCAGAACGTGTTACACAGTCGAGCAGAAATGGCCTGGTTTTGCTTGGATCCTGCCACACTCTCGGAATTAAATTAGCTTTCTGGATCCGAGCGTGGAACTTGACAGAGAAGGGATTTACGCCAAATAATAAGGGAGTCGGATATTAAGAGTGTGCAGCTCCTCTATTGTCGGCAAGAGCCCTTGATGTTTAATACTCTGGGGCTCGCCTGCAACTGATAAAGCTGCCCGCTCTTTTCTTCACAGTTACTTGCAGCATCAGGACAGTAGTGTTATAGTTAGCTTGGTGAAAGGATTTGCAATTATTAAACATATTATAAAGTACACAGACTCATTGTTATTCGTCTACTTCTATTACTTAGTACTTGGAGCAGGTCCTATTGGGAATGGCAGGGTGTAAAGTGGACACAATGAATGCTCAAAAGCTGAGACACCTTTTTACCTACTTGCTTGTAGAGGTAATTTTTGTTCATTTATCTCACCAAAGTGAGATAAATGGCTTTCCTTTGCTTACAAATGTTGCAAACAGACTGTGCATTGCAGTCTACAATATTAATGCCTTTTACATAGGCACATTGCTGTGCTGGTCTTTGCTCAGTCCAGCGTACAAGCAAATTTGGGATTTTTGACATTCCAGAAAGAATGTCAGCTTTAAGGAAATATGGACCTAGTGGGACATTTAAAATGGGATAATTGCAGCACCCTGAGTGTGACAATCCTCACTTATGTTCAATAGAAGGTCTAAAACGTCTGGATGGCAATTAGTTCCAACTGTCACTTCTTCCTGAGTTGAGAGAAAGTAGAGAGCTGATGCTCTCAGGGGGGGTTAGGGAGAAAGGTTCGCTTGCAGCTCCTTTTCTCACAAATTCCTGTGTTGTCAACTGGAAACTATTCTCAACTTCATTTATTTCCTTTCTCTGTATATGTTACCTGGATCTTTCAGTTTTTCAGGACTAAAATATTCCCCAATTAACACTAAAACTAAGTCACTCACCCACCCCCAAAAATAAACAAAAAGAAACCCACATATTTTTCTCCCTAATTAATTTTGGCCAATTCTAATCTACCAGCCTGCTCTCGCCTATCATACAAAAGTTACAAACCTGGGAGGATGAAGGCCATCATGTGCTTCCTCCAAGACACATGAAACCAGCCAAACACATCTTTTCAAACTACTGCTCATGCTGCATCACAGGGCAGCATAACACACTCAGAGGAAAGCACTGTCTGCCCTCTTCCGCATACATGAGCTCACAGACGCCCACGATGACCAGAACATGTAGATTTCATGTCAGGGCTGTTAATTATTTCTTTCTTTTCATAATTCCTTATTACTACCAGGACAGAACACCGCAGCTCATAGCTGAAGCATTGCCAGCAACTTGCTGAATTTTTGTCGAAGTTATGACTGCAAGCTACTACATTAAAAACTTTGTTAGAAGAGGACAATGCTTATATATGTACATTACATTAGCTACAACTTTTTTTTAGCCCAGTGACAACCAAACAACCAAAGATGAGACTGATCAACATACTGAAATTTTTCTTGTGGTGCGCATGCTAGTAAATGGTTTGTCCACCCTGTGTTAAATTTCCATGATGTTTCTTTATTAATAATTATGATTGACAAGTAAGATATTCCCCAATTCCCCAAGTGGAAATAACAAAAAAAAGGATCAGTTCATCTCTCTTTTTGAGGGTGATTTATATATTCTGTATTAACTCATACAGCATGTTTCTGCTGATATTCATTCATTCATTCATTCTCCTGTTATGGGATACACCTTCATTTCCTTTCTAACACCTTTTCCATTAAAATAAAATGCAGGATGCAAACAGTGGAAACCTTTATAGTCTAATGTGCTTTTCTTTTTCATTAGGAAAATAAATCCACAGTTTACATCCTCTGGGTTTTTTTTTCACTTTTAATCATAGTGTAAAATGTGATTGTAATGCGTCTGACTCTGCAGCTGTTTACTCTGACCTCATGAACTTCATTTCATGTGGACACTGTTTTTCAGACACTGTGGGTCAGAAAAACGTTACCTATATTTAGAGGCTTGTTAAGAGGTAATCTGTCATTATTATGAGCTACTATCACTTTCAGTATTATCTATCACACTATCAGATGTTTAAGGCAGATATCTCCATTCTCAGTGATAACTTTGGATCTATTTAACGGCATAGCCCACAGATTACATACAAATTTGTCATTTTTGTGTCTGTGTGCCTGTTGGTCAAACTGCTCCTAGTTCTTAAAATTTAACACAAGTATGAACATCATATATCATTACAAAGTAGAGGTATTTCTGAATCACCCAGGAGATATAAAATAATGTATTCTAAAAATATTACATCTGCTTGTTTAAACAGAGGTAATTTTAATAACAATAAGCATTTGCAGCTGGTAGCTCCAACATACCCTGGTGCTAGATTTGTTTTCTCAGACTGCTGGTGTGATGTGTCAAACAATCAGATGCATATCCAATAGAAGAATATATGTTTATTATTTGAAGCTTAAAACCTGGTAATTGGGTTTTGATGCCCAGCATTGTAAACATGACCACTGATGATGTCCATAACGCTACTGTAGTAATGGTTTCGGACTAGGAAGTGGAATTTTATGTTGTGAACACAAACAAGTGGTGTGATACTAAATATCAGCACTCTTTGAGCGCTGTTCAACCAATCAAATTAGTGGACCGGAGCTAACTGTTGTATAAGACATGCATATATTAAGTTTTGTTTTTCTGTCATGTAAAACAACACTCATAAAGCCAAAAAGGTTTTACATTTATATAAAAAAAAGTGTTTTTAATCTTGATACATGCCCGAGTATACAGTACCAATCAAAAGTTTGGACACCCCTACTCATTCATTCATGGGTTTTTCTGTATTTTGACTATTTTCTACATTGTAGGACAATACTGAAGACATCAAAACTATGCAATAACATATGGAACATGTATGGAATTATGTGGTAAACAAGAAAGTGTTAAAAATATGTCAAGAAACGCTCAACTAAGTAAAGAGAAACGACAGTTCATCATTATTTTAAGACATTTGTGTCTTTTAATTAATAAAACAGAAAAAAAACCCATTGAATTAGAAGCTGTGTCCAAACTTTTGACTGGTACTGTACATGCAATTTTAAACATTAAACTGCTCTTTCTTAAAATATTTTTATGTAATGTGTAATTAATAATATTTCTTTATACTGACAGTCCTAATAGAAATACATTATATTTAATGATTGTTCAAAATTGTAATGGCTATACAGGGAGGAATGATAATATAGGCTATAGAAATCATACATTTAGAGGCAGAACTAATCAGTCACATAGTGGCATCCAGAACCGTAGTTGAATCTTGAGGTTCTGACCTCTATAAATCTTCCACTACTTTTTAGAACAAAAATTGTAAATTTCTTCTGTTTAAGCTCAAGAATATCTCTCAGGCTGGCTCTCTCCGGAGATTTAAAAGCTTTTGCAAACAAGATTAAAGACGTGTAAACAATAGATCAGAGCACCCATAGTGACACTTCTGCAGTAGAGAAAGGGCATGATGATGAACGATCACACTCATCCTCCCATTACTACCATTACCATTTATAGTGAACTGCACCATTAAGGCTGATCTGGCAACATGACAAACAGGAGAAGGAAGATAAATGTGTCTGCATGCTTTCTGCTTTAATTGTTGGTGAGAGGGTTTTACATGCTTACTGCTCAGTTCACTCGAATTTTGTAGAAAGCTTTAGTGAGAAGCATGAATGCCTTTCAGAGTACCTTTAGTACAAATACCTGCATTCAGGTGCTCTGGAAGATTTCTACCAATTTCTGATGAAACCTCTTCTCTTCACCTTCTCTTCTCTCATTCTTCTTTCTCTTTACCTTCTCTTCTTCCTCTTTACCTTATCTTCTCTTCTCTTGTTCTCTTAATCTGCTCTTCTCATGGCCTTCTGCTTATCTCTGCTCATCTTCTCTTGTCTAATTCTTCTCTTCTTTGCTTCTTATGTCATTGCCTTCTGCTTGTCACTCCTCTCCTCTTTACTTCCCTCCAACGTTAAATTCCATGACTTTGTTTCCATGAACTATTGTTTTCCTGTCAGTAAAAGTTTCTCCTTGTGTAAAGGTTTAAATGAAATGGAAAGTTTTAACAGAGTCGATGCTCTGTGGCAGGTTGCACGTTATTGAAAAAGGCCTGTGTGTGTTGGCAGTCATGTGACCCCCTGCCTGTATTTGAGGCGTGCACAAGCACAATGGGGATGATCTGATTTATTTGTAGGGGTGTGTGTGTGTGTGATTTCCTCCAGTGGCTTGAATCCTAGCCGCAGTCCCACAGGGCACAATATAAATTCAGTGAGCTCGGTTACTGTTTTTCTGACCCAATTACTTACACAACACTTCAGCACCTAATCCTTTTAGTAGAGGCAATGGACTTTTAGGGGTTGACCCCCCCCCCCCTTTCCTTAAATGATGAACTTGATTGTGGTGAGAGCATATGCATTTGACTTATGTATTTGGCAGCTATTGTTATGCATTTATTAACATTGCATTCCCCTATAACGTTTATATACTGTATGTAAAATACTTTTAAGGGTTTTTTTTGTTTTGTTTTTTTTTTTTTAGCTCTATGAGCCGAATTGCATAAAATAGTTACATCTTGTCCTTCTGAATTTGACAAATTGTTAAAGCAGATGCTTGCTCTCAGATGTGAACAGTCCTGTCTCCTGGCCTGCTGCTGATTCAGAGGCGTTAGTGCCAGGAGTCTTTTTACATGCCAACTGCAAATTCATGACCAATTACCTCGCCGATTTATTTCAGTCCAGATTTTTTCCACGCTTCAGCTCGGAATATGTATGTAATGCCACTGATGCACATTTGCATACATTAAAGTGGTAGCTGTTGATGTTAATACTGCAATTAGTTTACATTTTAATGAGCTCAGCATACAGGGAGAGAGAAGGACCACATCCATCTGTGATTGTGTGCTTACGTGGCGGAAGGCTTTGGAAAATTACACTTAGTACAATTTGGTTTCGTTTTACTTTTTGTATTGGTGCATGCTTTAATCTTCTTATGCTGTTAAGACCGAATCCAAACCCGACCTGAGCTACACTCGAAGAAAATGTGCCCAAGTCACAATATAACCTTAGAAACGCAGTTTTCACAATACTTCTCACGTCTTAGCAGGCTTTTCAAACAAAGACTTGCTAAATCCATAAACTATACAAGCCCTATTAATATGGGTAGGTTGATTTTATTGCCTCTTTAACACCACTCTGCTTGAAGTCACTTTGCCTAGTTTGCAGGTTTTATTGTAGGTCTAATGGCTTCTGAGTGCAGGGAAATGATGAACACTTGCTTGCAGGCCAGACACCCAGCAGAGGGAGGCTGGATTTTTCCGTTTTAATGGTTCTCCGAATGTATGTGATTGGTGTATTGAGTTCCACACTGAGATTGAGTGCAGTGACCCTGATCGAATGCTAACACTGTAACGGTTTCTTAAGCATATGCAATATCTTTTAAGCCAAGGAGTGCACACATTAGAGTTTTCTTTTAGCAATGAAAAAAAATTTTAATGTGCATGGAGTTAATTTTTTTAAGTTAGGGTTTTGATTGGCATTATAATAACCTTGAGGGTGATCTCACAATTACTGCCATCACATTTCCTATCTACCATTCTTGTCTAATGATTACCTTTATCGTGTCTGCACCTTTTTATAACTTATTTCTCTGATTTAAATGTCTAAAGACTTCCATGTCTATGAGTCACCCTAGTATATTATTATTACTTATTCTAACAGAATTTATCCTGAAAATCTTGACGTCATGGAAAATTGTGTTATAAAGGGACTTTTTCTTTAACCTCAATATTATCATTGCCCTTTAAAGTACTTGTTTGTGGTTTAATATTAAAAAAAAGAGACATGACGTAACATTAGGGGTGTAACGATACAGGTCACAATTTGATTCAAATCATGATACTGGCTTCACGATTTGATTCAGTTTGATTCTAAATTAAATTTTAATGAAGAAAAATTGTAACTGAAAAGGCTTCTTTTTTATTTCTGAATCATCCATCCATTCTCTGTACCGCTTATCTGTCAGGGTCGCGGGGGAAGCTGGAGTCAATCCCAACTGCCTTTGTGTGAGAGGCGGGGTACACCCGGGGCAGGTCTCCAATCTATCATAGGGCTAACACAGAATATGAACAACCATTTATACTCACATTCACACCTCTGGGCAATTTAGAGTAGCCATTTGACCTAATCTGCATGTCTTTGGACTGTGGGAGGAAACCAGAGCACCCGGAGGAAACCCATGCAGGCACGAGGAGAACATGCAAATTCCACTCACAAAGGCCCCAGTTGGATGTGAGGTTTGAAACCAAAACCTTCTTGCTAACCACTGCACCACCGTGTTGCCCTATTTTTTCTGCATCATGAACAATGCAAAACAATGTACATTTTTATCTGTATAAAACTAAATAAATCAAAGATTACATACGAACAGAGGTTTAATATTGTAAACAAATTGTACTGTAGGTTCACTGTATCTTAAAGATAAGTAAATTTATAAATACTCCCAAAAATCTGATTGAATAAACAAAGTATCTGACCTGGGGAAATTGATCAGTTGAGCTCCGTAGCAGAGTCTGAGGCATCATTTTAACTGGAATTAGAGCTCCAAAGTCAGCTAAAATGCCTGACTTCTGCGTTTGACTTCTGGACTTCCATGTCATTTGAAAGCTACTGAAGAGCTCTTTTTAATGGCTATCATGTGTTTGTGTAACCCTATAGTCTATAATGTGTGTCAGTCATTGTGTTCCGCAGCTATCGGTCACTTGGCAACTGCAGATGATTCCTGGTAATGGTGCAGGCTCTCCACGAAAGAAACTGATCATGTGATCAACGTACTCTCTATATAGACTCTCTATCCACTTTATTAGGCATCACCTGCACATTCATTCAGTTATCTAATCAGCCAATCATGAGGCAGCAGTGCAATGCATAAAAGCATGCAGATAAACATCAAGAGCTTCAGTTAATGTTCACATCAAACATCAGAATGAAGAAAAATGTGATCTCTGTGATTTTGATCGTGGTATGGATGTTGGTGCCAGATGGGCTGGTTTGAGTATTTCAGAAACTGCTGATCTGGGAATTTAACACACAACTCGGGCTGCAGCTATCGATTATTTTAGTAATCGAGTATTCAGTGCTATTCTATTGGTTAGTCTAGTAATCATGAAAATTACTTTTGCTTTATTAAAGAGCAATAGTAAATATACAAATGAGAAAATAATCATACTTAAACATTGCCTTTAACTTAACACTTCACAACTTAAATTTCAGAACTACATGTTTCAACTTAACTACAGCTCAGGCATTACATAAGGTTTTGTCTTTTTGGAAGGCTTTGGCATTTGTAGGAGGCAGAAAACGAGTGGGCAGGAAGGTTGGGACAAGAGTCCACGCATAACATTTCATCACACATTTTCTTCTGAGTGCTTGTACAAAGCCAACATGTAATGAAAGTTATTCATGAGAATACACCTTTTTAAATGCCTCTCTGCATACCTGTGTGTGTGAGTGACTGAGAGAGAGAGAGAGAGACGACTATCATAATATTAACATGATTGAAGCTCAGGCTTTCACAAATTGACTGCAGTATTTTATTTTCTGTTATTAATTTCTTGAGCAAAACTTCACTAACTTAGTGGCATCATAACTAGCCACCATATTGATGTACGTTCTTAACTAGCCATTACATATAGCCATAATTAACATTCTTTACAAGCCTTCATCTCAACTAGCAATCATAGTGATTTACATTAAATGCTAACACTAGCCCTTTTTACACAGATATTCTATAATATTGGCATAAAGAAGGCACCTCAGTATTCCGGCTTTAGTGATTTACACCGAACCAAATAAAGCCGATATGAAGCCCCGCCAGTGTGTGTTTACATTGCGAGCAGGCGTTCCACAACCAGAGGTGTGACGTGTCACAACAGAGCATCAACATATCTATGCGTCGGAAATATGAATACCCCAAGCATACCAATGTTGTTTTAAAAACAACAGCCAGTGAACTGTGTTGAGGTGCTTTTGTTAGCTGTCCACATTTATACCACTCTTCAAACACAAGCAAAGTTGCTAAGCATCATATGCAACATGTAATCACTTCCATTGAATAATTCATATTTAAGGGAAGTAACAGCACCCCCACCCCCCTCTCTCTATCTGTGTGTGTGTGTGTGTATATATGTGTGTGTGTATGTATGTATGTGTGTATATATATATATATATGTATGTGTGTGTGTGTGT
>JAOTRR010000043.1:24688949-24707132 GCA_028570945.1 Gogo arcuatus | reverse complement strand
AATCTAAATCATTTACAAGTAAAAATGTAGAAATAAGTAAGCATAAGTATTCACCCCTGTTGTTGTGGAAACCCTTAAAATAGTTCTGGTGCAACCAGTTTCCATGAGAAGTGACATAATTAGTTGAATGGAGTTCACCTGTGTGCAATTAAATTTGTCAGGGTTCAGGGCAAGATGGATGGAGCCAAACACATGGTAATTATAGAAGATTAATTGTAGAGAGTTGAGATTAACACAGAGGTTTACCTTCTGACAGGACAACGACCCTGAGTACACTGCCAAAGCTACACTGGAGCGGTTCAAATCCAAGAAGTGTTAGAATTGCCCAGACCTCAATCTGATCGAGGATTGGAATAGGCAAAAAATATCAGCATCCAGATGTACAAAGCTGATAGAAACACGTATCCCAGAAGAATTGCAGCTGGAATTGCAGCCAAAGCTTGTTTCTACCAAGTATTTACCCATGGAGGTGAATATTCATGCAACCAATAAATATCTACTTTGTTGTTTAATTAAATTTTGTCACAATAAAATTATTTTTAACCTTCAAATGTGTGCTCCATGTTTACTGAGAAAAGTGTTTCTCCTGCTTTCAGATACTCACCAGGCCTTGAGGTAGCAGCAGGCTGTTGATGAGTGGAGCTGATTGTCACATCTAGCAGGTGAGGTTACTTCTCTGCTCTGGTTTTATCAGCCCTCAGTCCTTTATACACACTGCAGCAAATCTGCAACACAGATGCCTCATATGTTAGAAAAACAGGGCATTTAAACATGCAGTCCCTGAAAGAGATAACTGACTCTCAGCAGCAGGAGAGGCGAGACACAGAGGCTGATGCAGCTGTTTGCTATCTGATATGAACCGCAGCCTGAGGGGAAGCTAAATGAAGCAGCGAAGTATGATGATGAAGTGAAGTGAATATGGAGGCACAGTTCATTATATGTTACCGTCTGTACCGCTGACACTCTCGCTTGTTAACACATATCCAGCATTTGGTAATGTTCATTTTAAATGAGAGTAAACAGTTTCATCTGATGCGTGTCATTTCGGAAGGAGTATTTCTCATCTGTTTAATACTGCAGGCACAGAACAGAAGGTGCTTATGCTTATCAGGTGTAATCTAGATGCTTTGCCTAAATCGGTGTTTATTTATGATATAATTGCACACTTTGCTGCTTAGATATAAGGGTTTGTTAGCATGTCTTTCTTACATCATGTAATAGCTTGTCTAAATGACATGTAATTAAGTAGTTTTTGTTTTAAATGGCCAACAGGGTTGATTAAGTTTCATTATTTAAGCCACTCCATTACAAACACTAATATGGTATAAACAATGTATCAGGTACCTGTAAAGTGCAAAAGTTTGCATACCTTTAGGACAAATAGAAAATGACAAAGAAGTTTATTACCTCCGCCAACTTTATTGGAGGAAGTTATGTTTTCGCTTCCATTTGTTTGTTTGCTTGTTTGTTTGTCTTTTCCCAACATAACTCAAGAAGTAGTGCACGAATTTTGATGGAATTTTGAGCAAAGGTGGGCCATGGGCCAAGGAGCAATTGAATAGATTTTGGTGCAAATCTGAATATGTGGCTTGGCGGAGGTATGCACTCTACTGAGAGCCATTCTAGATTTATTTGTTTTATTATTATTATTAATTAATTATTAAGTAATGGCCAGTGGTCTATTTTTGTGTTCTCTTTATTTTCTCTATTTTAGTTAATAAGACAAAAATGCAGCTTTTCCCAGGTTAGAAAACCCGAATAAACTTTGATCTTTACCTCTGACCGTTACAAAGCGTTGACTCTGGAGACTCCTTCTATAAATGCTAAAAGACATTTCCTCACAGAAAACGTCTATCAAGAATCTAACGATGATGAACGTTTTTAATCACATATATGAATGGATGGAACGTACACCATACAAGTGCCTGTGTAAGTTGTTGCTGTAGAAATGAAAAACCTTAAAGTACTGTCAGAGCTGCTGTTATAGAAAATGATTCAACACCTTCTGCTCAGACCGTCAGCACTGTGATGTAATCTCTCATAACATGTATACAAGTTTCTATAGATAAATTGTTAAACAGCACTACATTCATTTTTTCATCCTTAAAAAAAAAACTATAAGGAAAGCAAATTTAGCCCTGAACTGCACACCACCCTTGTTTAGGTGTTTAGGTCTGCACTGTCTGAGTTTCCACTTCACACTACAAGGTTATTATCTGGGAGTAATTAGCTAAAATACAAGCCCATTTCAAATGGCCGAATGTATGATGCACTCCACATTATTCACACTTCACAGCCAGAAACATATGCACATGAACATAAAAGAGGGTCAGATTTGCTCTCTTGAAACTTGCGTGTTTTAAGCCCTTAATATTTGATTGTGTGTTTGTTAGCCTGCTGTGTTTAAACCCTTCTGAATGCAATTTTCGAATCAACATGCAGCATTTGCAGAGCCGCACAACTGAGCACCCATCAGTGTGTAAAAAGGTGCAGGTGATAATGAGACAATATGAAGAGAAAGCACCTTCATTTGAAAAAATAAAAAAACCTTTGCCGTGCCTGACGTAAGCTCTTTCATTTGCTAACTCGATTTGAAAGTGTGACATTGGAGAATAAATGAAAGATTTTCACAGCATCGTATATTGTTAGTCGAATATGTGTTATATAAATGTTTTTGTTGATTTGCAGTATTTTCAGCTCAAGCCCGATTTTTCCTCACAGGCCCCTGCAGTTATTTTTCTGTTTTCTATTTTCACAGGTGCTGGAAATGTACTGAATTACTGAAACTCGTTATGCAGGTGTAAAATAAAGGGAGTTCTGATGCATTCAATCAAAAGGTGTATATAAAAAAAACACAGACAAAAAGGCCATGGGTGAGTGTATAATCAGATATGTGATGTTCTTCTACCTTTGTGCATCTCATAGAAAGCATTGAGGACTCACCTTGGCTTAGTGCAAAATGCTTTTATTCAAAATGCACTCTCCTTTTCCTAAATGGCGGCCGACTCAGTCATCATAAACAACAGCTCTTTATTTTATGGAAATGCCACTGTTACGTGACAGAAAATTGGATTTTCTGTTTGTGAATTAGGATTGCTCTTTAGATGAGCACATCAAGAATTAATCTGTTCTTGTCATTATAAATGCATTTACTCCTGCACCAGGGCAACAAATGATTGCATGCTGGATTGGGCTCATGCTCACAGTCATGCAGAAGTTTTGCACAGAAAACTTGTATAATTTACAAAGAAAACACTTCATTAATTTTCAGCCTGTGTGGATGTGGGAGAAAAATGTGAAGTTAGTGAAATGTGTATCTGAGTGGGAGAGAATAGTCATGCTCATGTCTGTAATGATAAATCTGCATCTCTGCTTCTGATCAGAAAGAGGCTTCACGAGACACTGAACACAAGTGATAGTCTTTTCACCTCTGAGGAAATAATTAGGCTGGCTTTTAACTAAGTGCTTTTCACTTAACCACATGTAAGGCTATGGAAAGCACATGCAAACTGGGTAACATGCAGCTGCTTTTAACATGTGGGCCGAGAAAGAAAAGCCAACACGGAGGATACAGTGCCAGAAGAAATATTAGTGTTAATAGTGAATGAATATGATGTACATAAACCAGAAATATTTCATTATGGAATAGAAAGTGTTCTCCTCACCGGAATTAGGCTAAATATTGAGAATCAGTCTTTCTTTTCTCCAAGACATGTGAAGCACACAGCATGGTGAATACTCAGAGGAAAGTGCTAACCCGTGGCTAAATACAAAATCTACACAAATAAATAAATTACCTAAACAATAATTTTGTATTTGGTATTTTAGTGGAACACAACAAAGCAAAAAATCTTAGAACAGTTTGTTGCTTCTGGGAAAATATTTTATATAAAAAATAAAAAAATTACTTATTTCCTTTGAATCACTCAAAATTATGAAAAAGAAAAATGCCAAAAAGCTCATGTCTCAGTTTTAAGATTGTAATCTTTTTGAAGACCCCCAAGGTGCAATTTGTGTAATTTTTCATTTATTATATTTTAATAATTTTCATTCATATTTATATTCATCAATGTTTTGTAATTGTTGCAATTGGGCCTGGTTTGTGAAACATCATATTAGCACATGATGTTACTAACATGCCTTATTGTTGGTAGATTCTAAAGAAAAAAAATTAAAGAGCTATCTGCCCTCTTCCACATACATTAGTACCAAGCAGACACCCAGGATTGGCTAATGTCGCTCTGATTGACAGGGGAAAGCAAAAAAGTTGTTCTAGCCACAGCACTTTTAGGTGAAATCACAAAAACACCTGAGCATGGAGAACATGAACATTTGGAGAGCTGGAGTTAAAATCCACTCATGTGAAAGCAGCCGTAAGTGAGAATGCTTAGTTTGAATTAGCACACTGACAGCCATTGAAATGTCAAATGTTCCTGACTACAAAATGTATTTCACAGCACGCTATTAGGCATTAACAAGCTCCTGTCTGAAAGTGTACATCACAATAAACGTATACCAGAATTAATTACTCAGAAATGTTGAAGTGAATATATCTGAAATATTTCTAATCACAAAGGACTTGAATTAACTGTCTTTCTCCTGTTTGTAGATGATAGATAATTCTGGCCTTTGCCTCGTAATACTCCTTAAGCCTCACATAATACTCTGTCATAGCATTACTGATGAGAGCAAAACATTGTACAGTTAAAATCTGTACAAACTGTTTAAGCTTTTGGCCATCTAGGTGATTTCGTAATTCCGGTGCCATTTAGTTATCCTAAAAATGAATATTTATTGTTTTTTAAAAATCATTTTTCAACAATGAATCTAAGAAAGACACGGATTTAACATGAAAAAAAGAGTTAACACATCTCTGGGAACATTCAAAATTTCTCGTCTAACAATAAGTGCAGAGATGTAACAGGGTTGAAAGTAACAAAATTACCATGTGCCAATAAATGTGGTTAACTAGCACCCATTCTAATGGAATGAGGAAATTATGTGCATTCTAATGAGTTAAATAAATTACTTTTTTAAAGTGATCATTTAATTTCAACCTATAATTTGCATAACAGGGTTGTATTTCAAAGTGACCTCTCCAGTCAATATCACTGAACATAAAGGGAAAAAAAAGACTATGAGAATTTAATTTTCTTCTTTCCATGATCTTCAGGAAATTCAGATGATGCCACTTCCTGTTGATCATGTGACTTATTTGACTTGGAATATTCCAAATATTTCATAGGGGTGACTCTGTTCCGGTATCTGGGCCGAGTGAATGTTTTTCATAACTTATCATAAATGATTCATGGAAAGGATGTTTCAAGCATGAGACTGTCAATAGATTCAGACATTAATGCATAAATAATGAGCTGAAGTATTTCACTGATTACATTTCTGGAGTGATTTTATTAATATTTTATGTTATTTATCTGAAACGTGCACATAGATTATTGTGAAGGACACTTTATCTGTGTTTAAAATCATCTGTGTTTTCCTTTTATTTTACATCCATACTTAAGACCAGTGGGAAACAAATGGCTCTCCAATCATGGAATCATGAAACTAATCCGATAAGTGCATGCATATTGATGAAGGCCATGCAGGTGTTCATACAGGTCCTGTCTTGTTCTCTGAGCCCTTTAATAAGCAAAAGGTATCATAAAATAAGCCTTGGCTCTATCACTGCCGCCTACTCCAACAGAGAAAAATGCCCTACAGATTCATCTCATCTCGTTTACTGGCTCATCTTTAAATCATAAATTCTGTATGTGGTGATATCTTATTTCTCACCCCTGAGGAATCCTATCTCACAAAGTTTAATACCCTGCACATAACCTACAGAAACACTTAATGTGCTCCTCTCTGGTAAATCCTGAACAGAAGGGGAAAAAAGCAGCTATAAGGATGTAAGCCTACATTTAACCAAACCACCAAGCTTCTGCTTCTTCATACAGTTATCCTTTTGTATTTTCACTTTAAAAGTCAAAAGCTTCTCAAGTGCATGCATGTCTTAGCATTTCTCATTGTCCTGTTAAAGAGGATGTGTCTCAGTTGGGAAGCAAAACTCCTGCAGGATAATTAAAGGAAGTGTTAATTACAAAATGCTCAAAGCCTTCTTTCCCAAGGCCACCTTTCCACGCGAGATCATAACTACTCCCTCAAGACTTTCAGTCATGTGTGTAATTAACATGTACGCCCCATCCTGCAAGCCCGCAACATCGCAAATAATGTTTCACCTTCGAGCGAACCCCATGCAAAGTGTCTGCTATGCAGTTAAATGCCTTATTAATTGTATTGTCGCAGCAAAGCATTAAAAGATTCCCATCACTCTCAGTTTCTCATGTGCTCAAATTTTGTTTTAAAATTGTATTTATTTTGCGATGGTGACTACATGGACGTTAATTTTCACAGGCGAAATGATTCCCGTCGTCATCTTGGGTTACGCTCGTGTACTTTATCTCTACATCACATTTATGTATTGGGTTTCTTTCCACTTAGCACTGACCTCATGTGTTCAGTGATGCACAAGTGCACTAAAAACTCACTACCACAGTGATTGTAAACAAATAGGCAGTAAATATGTTCTCGTCACGTATTGGAGGATCGGTTTGCTGTCCTTTAGTTATATTATAGGTTTCAACTAGAACCCGTAGCAGAGCCACCACTAGCAGGTAGGCAGCATGGCTATGTTGATTTGTGTAAGGAAAATTATTTCCAATTTTTTAATTATTTCCAATTTTTTAATGAACTATTTTCCCTTCTCTCAAATTCCACCTCGCTCTCAATGTCTGTAAATATTACCAGTTCTTTAGATCTAAACCAAGGAGGCAAAATACACTTCCTATCACACACTGTATCAGGTACTTTACAGTTAAAATAGTCATACGTCAAATAAACAAAACTGCTTTTTGAGTTATAAACATACAGTTGTGTCTGGATAGGGCATTTCAACCACAACAAAATCTACATTTGGCATACAAAGTAATACTGTAATTCTAGAATTTTTCCATTTCCTTGAAATACCACGTAATGTACTTCAGCAATCTGTTTCAGTGCTTAAAGGAAAAACGTTCCAGCCTCACGCAAGCTGTTTTAAGAAAGAAAACATCACAAAACACCCAATCTACTTTAATCCTGCTGCACAAAAATGAATGTTCATCTGAACAGACTTTTTTTTTTACATGCAGAAGTAAACATCTTTTATGTGAGCTTCTATGAATTATTTAAGAATGCCAAGAAACTCATATCATTCTATATGAACCCAAAATGTTATATGTTAAATGTTTTGACATTAATCTCTAACACAAGCCTTAACTTACCCTAAAGCACTTCTAGTGATTCATTTTCTTTTCATATCTTTTTCTTTTATCCCTGGTTCAGATACAGCTGTAAGCCACATCACTTGTTTTGAGACAAAGCCACTTTGATTTAATGCAGTATTATCTAATTATATCTTAATGAAGACTAGGAAAAAAGTTTGATATCTATGAAGAAAGTCAGATGTCCTTGCATTTGTTTTTAGTAAGGTCCAAACGTTCTGTGCAGAGATTATTTTGAAATATAAAAGATCAGGCTAAAGAACAATTAAAAAGAGAAAAGATTAAACTATATTGTACAAAGACTTAATATTCTCAAACAAACACTGTCTATTTTAACCCCTACTTTAAAGGTGCATTTACTGAAACAGGAGTTACTAGTGATTCTTTTCGGGACTTTAAAGGCACTTTCACACCTATTAGTCTGCTTTAGAGGAAAACATTTGAGGAAAAAAGTCCAAATTAGAGGAAAATATGGAGCCCCTAAAGGGACCTATGTAAAAAATTTTTAAAAAAAATATCTGGTGCGCACGTCATCTGTTAGTTGATTTATGATATCTTCTGGTACATTTCACGTTCCCAAGACATATATGGTACATTATGGTACATTATGTTACATGGGGCTCCGTAGGAAAATCTATACTTTGTTTGTTTGTTATTTGGTTTCATGCTTAAACAGGCAAAACTTTGTCTCAGGGGCATGTATGGCTGAAAATGTACTCATTGCGCAGAAATATAGTGATGGGGCAAAAAACCCTTTGCCAGGAGAATCACAAAAAAGACCCAAGTATGGAGAACATGAATAGTTGGACAGCCAGAGCTAAATAAATCGTTAGATAATTATATAAATTACTAGTTTACAATGTTATATATTACATTCAATGTATATTGTCTCTATTTCTTCATCAATCTAAATATTCAGAACACATCACAGTTCTGCAGCTATGAAGTCTGGCTCAGTTTGTGCCTCACGGCTCAGTTTAGCAGCTCGCATCTAGAAAAAAATGCTGCCCACAACACAAAATACAAGACATATTGGGTTCGCTTCCTGCAGTTGTGTTGTTTCAAGATTGAATCACTTTCTCACAGTAATCAAACCGCAAGTGTTGGATTGGAATCAGACTAGACCAACTCACTCAGACAGCTCAGAGAGTTGTTTTGGTGATTGCTGTGTTCTCACCTGCCCAAACGAAGTGCACTGAGAGGGAAAAAAACAGCAGAGTTCCAGTCTAACAGAATAAATGCTGCATAAGTGCATTTTGATTGAACCTACTGAAACATGGAGTTTGTACGTGTATTTTGTAAGCACTTGAAGCACAGTCTACATATCAGACACTTGAACCAGTTACCATAGTAGCCTGTTTGTTCAGGCCCCCCAGTGGTGTAGACGCCGACGTCTACGGACTGACTATTGTGCAAAAATAGCTTTCATATAAAAATAATAGTGACAATATCAACAAAAAAGTTTCATATCATCTTTCAAAGTCTTATGTTATCTATCCACATGTGAAATTTTAACTTTCTCTGTCTCATTGTTGTGGAGCAATCAATAACTGAACAGATGCATTGTCTCGGGAATTGTTTACAGCTTGCCGTAACTCCCAACGTAACATGGCCAAGTATTTGGGAAATCACAAACAATAAAATACAGCTGATGGCTAGAAACAATGGTTATATCATAGTTTATTTAGTAAAATGAAACATTTTTAAACTATTTTGGTACATGTTTGTCATGAAGTGAGTAGCACTGGTGTGCAGTCCTTACATTTTGGGGCAATAAGACTTAAATTGGATTAGTTAAAAAAAAAAAGGAAATTACCCTATTTTGCACAAGTTGATATGTGTCTGAATAATAGAAGTAGAGTCTTTGCTCACCCCTTCTGATGATCTTGTATCTCAGCTCATGGAAAGAAACCTGTTGACGAAGAAATATTATTTTTCAAAAAATATTGTGTTGATAATGATATATTACAAACATGTCAGACAATGGATAAAGACAAAAAGTCAAAACAAATTTCCAATGACATGCAAGATGGATGTAAGGGCTAAAAACAGGATGACAAAGCCTGTGCCACTATCAAAAAAGTAAACCAATTTGTAGGTCGGGACAAAAGCTGTCACAGAGAGTCTGATTTGAAGCAACCATCTCCTTTTTATTCCTCGTGTTCTGGTTAAAAGCTTAGTTTAACTGCTCAGGTATTAACATCAGTTTTAGTTCTTTTAATGGATACAATGTTAATTTTTGTCTTATGTGTTAGCGAGTCATTTTTGAAGGCACTAGTTAACTGTAATTATCGGCTTTATTTGGGGTTAGACAGGGTAGGTTTACTTTTTTAAGTGTAAGTAACTTAATTTATGACTGGCATTCGCAACATTAGAGTTATTATTATTAGGGTTACCTGCTTACTGTTTAGTCATCCTTTCAGTCTCTTAATACGCGTCGGCATTCAGCTCTAACAGTCACAGAAGGAAGTTCAGGACTCTAAAAGGTAGTGACTTTCAATAGCTGATATTTAAAAGCATTGGTATTACAACACAAATGCAGCTTTCTGATGTTCAATGGAATAAGAATAAAGGTAAAAGAGACATAGAAGTTTAAATGTATCCCATTCACTCGAATGAGTGATGAAACATTGTGAATATCTGCCATATTCACATACTGGGGTTATACTGACTAACACCAATGACTGAAGGCATTTAGACAATCTTACTGTTCTTACCTCCTCAATCTCCGAATCATTCACAGTCACGCTAGTGCAAACAAGCCAGAGTTTTGATTTAATAAGGTCAAGCTTAAAGGATATGTTTTAAAAAAGTCAGTTTATTGATCTAAACAGTTGGTTTCCATTAACATCTTAAACATTTAAATGACGAGTCAATATTCAATGAACAATTTAGTGCTGGAGTTAAAATTATTTAACAAAGTCGTAATTGTATTAATGCTTATCTCTTGTTACACAAAATGTCTTCACAACTTCTCTAAAGTTACTTTTTTGCTGCTTTTCTTTGTTAAGTATAAAATAAAAAAGAACATATTAGCAATTTCCTGAACTAAAACAGGCATTTATTACTTAAAAACATGTATGTGCTTATCTAATTTTACCAAAAAAGAAAAAAAAAAGATGCTATATTAACAAATTATGGCAAGAAAAAAATTTAACAATTATGGCCACCTATTTAGAGAAGCTTACACAAGGTGATTTATGTCCTTTTTTTTAATTACATATTTATGTACAAATACAGTCTAAACACACAGCAGATCACTTGTAGGTAGCTACATACATAGCTGATTGCTTTCAATCCCAGTACCGATATCAAAATCAAAATATACAAACTCAGTATTTACCGCCATCAAATCAAGACGTATTAAGATAGATGTTATGTACAATATGGGGGAGGGGGGGAGGGGGGTGTCTAACACTTAACGGTTGCCTTGGTGAAATGGTAGCCTAGAACAAGGAAGCATCATTTTGTACGTAACTCCATGATTTAGGTTCAGGGGAGCAAACAATAGACAACTAAAGGGAAGCAGCATTCAAATGGAAATCTTTTTGTTTAATGCAAGATCCTTTTGTGTTTCTTAGATGTATGAATAAATCATGTTATCAAAACCATATGCTGTATGCAGTTTCTTGCTCCTTGTTTAAGGGAGGTTAGATTTTGATCTAATACATGATTTTTGTGTGTGTTTTTTTATTTTTATTTTTAGATTATTACGTAAGGATGCCAGGCAGGGGAGATCACTGATGTGGAGCACCTTTAGTATCTACCATAGGGGTGATCTCTGTAGCCCCCTCGTGAAAGTCTTGCAGTTGGAGCTTTGAGGCTTGGCCGCGGATGAGTCCACTCCTCTTCTGCTACAGGTAAAGGGACCATAAGACAACATAACAATCTGAAATCTGTATTATGATAAGTGAATACATTATTCATTCAACCTTATCCAGCCGTCCGCCCAGTCATCCAAATTGACATTATGTTTCCCCAGTAAATCTGATAAAACTGTAAAACTCGGGTCCAATTCCTGCAGCAGCTGTGGCTCTGCTTCATCAACTTCACACTGACGCTTTAAGTGAATCTTCGCTGATTTCCCACATCCACAATATAGCAATATGAGTTTAATGATGTTATTCAAAATGTGCAATGATGCAGAACATTAGAGTAACCAGATAAACAGCAAACACCAAAGGTATCTCGATGAGCTCTGCCTAGATTTGCTGCTGTTCACTTTCACCTGATTTGAGCTGTATGCAATGTCACACTGTCCTAATTATCAGTTAGAAGTAGCTCGGAAGAGGAAGCAGGAATTGCTGGCTGATCCAGCTGTCATATAAATACAGCACATGCTGGGAATCAATGCGCTATGAACATGCCCAGTGGGCCATCCCCAAAACAATCAGGCCATCTTCAGAATGGGGAATCCTGACACTCGATACAGCTAACGTCATGTTTCCATTACAGTGCAGTGGCGAGATTGCAGAGGAAATGAGCATTACGAGCACACGTTCAAGAAATAGAAACATTCATATTAAATACAGTGAGTAATAGTACACCACAGCTTTACTATAGTCCGTGAAATGTTTTGGTTTCTGTCCTCAAGGCCACTTTCATGTGTAAATGCACATTGTTCCCATTTAAATCACATTACAAGTGCAGCGCTGAGATTTTGGTTTCATGTCATTGAATGATTATGAGACATTGTTTTAGCATCAGCCATACCAAGGCACTCCAGTGCACAATTTGGAGCGCTGTATAATGAATAATTGGAATGGACAAGGCACAATGTGAAAATGGCTCCAGTGGAGAGTGATGGAACCCCTGCCAAGAGCAGCACGATCCCTGATTTGGGACATAATCCAGTGTGGGCAGGTGCTCAAAAGGCAAAGCAGCGTATAAAAGGCCATGGCTCGTCTCTCAGTAGGCTGCATTGAGGCCTCCAGCCTGGCTCTGGCTCTGCTCCTCTACTCTGTGTGCATCTTAAAGCCTCCCCTGCAGCAATCTGCCAAGGTAAGATGGCTACCGCTGAGCACAGCACTCTGGTTATTTGGAAAAACAGGAGGTGGTTTTTCTTTATCTCACTGCTGCGAATGGTTTACCATTACTGTTGTGAATGAGAGGGGGAGTGCTGTATGTCCTCGGCAAGGGCAAGGTATAAGTGTCAGCCTGAGTATAAGCCTAAGTTTAAGCCTGCAATGTCAACAGAACTCTGTGATGCACCACTCTGGAGACATGATCACGAAGGTCCTACTTTTCTACCAGGCTCAAATAAATTTCCTTTTTTTTGAGATAAGAAACCACTGAATAGTATGTTCCACTGAGCTGGGTTTTAAACACGTAAGATGTAGGAACGCTATGCAAATGGTCTGTGGGTGTCATTACAATACATTATAATTTATTCATTCAGTTTTAATATACAAAATAAACAAGATGAGAGGGACTACCAAGTGTCTGTCATACAGGTTTTATCCATTTCTGTCCCTCTTACTAGAAGAATGGTTAGCTTATGATTCCTTAAAGTCCTGAAACAGCACCACATTTCTTTCTGAATTTACAAATAGAGAACACTGAACATCTTCTGCACCTTCAGGAGAAACGGGATGACCTTTTCCAGTAAATGTCACTGTATAAAGAGCTGAATTTGATTGTGCATGAGTGGTGGTGTGAAACCTCTAAACTCTAAAACATCGCTCTTTACAAGAAAAGTATACAAGCAAGTAAGTGTAGAGCTATTTTTTATAACCATTTAGCTTTGAGCCTAACAAAAGAGAGCGACCTTTACCATAATTGTTGTAGGTATCGTCATTGGTTCCATGGCCATATTCGTAATATTCTGAACCACTGCAATAAAAAGGAAACAATGTTTCAAAAAAATGGAAAATCAATGTTTAAGACAGACATGTTTATTACACCTATTTATTTTCCAACCATAAAGCACCAGAAGTCATGTTCTGAGTTGAGGTATATGCATGTAGTGAGGGAATTAATACTGAAATTGCACACATTGGTATACAGACCTTAGACAAAACTCCAGACTTAAGTGCTATTCAGAAGCTGCATGGGAAATGCACACATGGGGTGGAGTTTAAATAAAACTGAGGTATGTCTCAGTCATGTACGATTCTGACTTGAACTTAAGTCGATTTTCTTGTCTGATATTGGTTAGACTGAGGAGTTTGATATAACCACGTCAAATTAGTGAAAACATTAAAAGTGTAATAAAAAGCCTACATGCCACGCATTCAATTTCATAATCTCTATTTGGTATCTCAAGTGCTATTTTATAAACTATTGAATCATAGTAGAAGCCATACTGTTAATAAAAACACAAGAACTAAATTTGCAGTGTTTAATGTAATAATTACAGTTAGGACTATTCATGCAGCAATATATTGGCAATATAATAAATTACTTTGAGATGTTTATTTCAATGCTTGCTACACTATATGACCATGTGCTTGTTGAACATCCCAGTCCAGATTTAGTCTCCCTTTTGCTATTATAATAATCTCCACTCTTATGGGAAGGCTTTCCACTAGATTTTTTTCCACTAGATGAAGGGAAATTGTAATGCTACAGCACACACAGACTTTCTATACAATTCTGGCACTTTGTGGCAACAGTTCAGGAAGATTTGCATATAGATGTGATGGTCAGTTGTCCACATACTTTTGGCCATGTAGTGTATATGATCGTATTAGTCTTTTTTTATTTTTCATTTTTAAATTGGCTCTTGCTTTTATGCATCATATTTCTTTTGACAGCAAAGAAAATACACAATCCGTTTATTTAGTCCACATTTTCTATCCCCTGATTTTTTATTTTTTTTTGGCAAGTGCTGGTGTTTAAAGGTGGTGGTCTAGATAGACGCTATAGATTGAAAAACCTTGTTTCCATTGAAGAAGAAAAATCTGGCAACCTCAAAGGTATATACGAGTATGAGTATATTGAACACAAGTAACTTTCATGGTGGAAACATTGGCATAGGTTTTGAATACCAATTCTGAATTCAGCTTGACTTTTGCAGAATACAACAGTAAAACCCATGTGGATCATAACCCAGCCAACACCCCAGATAAAAGAAGAGAATACATACCTTTTGGACTGGTTGCTGTAGCCATCGTCATAGGCCTCATAACCCTGTTCGTCATATTCCCCATCATATCCATCATCATAACCCTGAAAGCACAGGAACACTCTGGGTGATTGTCAGTGAGAGAAGACTTACACTCATCAGGACTCAGAAACCAGCACTCTAATTGTTTAGCAGTGAAAAATCAATTTTTAATTACACCAAGAAAGGATTTCTCTTGTATATACACTCCCGCTGTGAGGATTGCAACATGGCTGAATCATGTCCAACAGAAAATATCGATTGTTTGCAGGGATAATTGTTTCACTTGCCATGTTTGAGGGAAGGAGGTCAGGGTTTGACTGGTAGCTCACATTAATACAGTATCTCTGACAACCACCACAATTAATCTCTAATCACTTAATAAGATGCCAGTCTCACTTATTCATATGAAGGTGTGACAGATTTTTTTGTGTGTATTACTGATAAAATGGAAGCATAATTTTCTTTTCCAATTAGCTATTTATCCACCAACCACTAATCTACATAAATGATCCTATTTGACACTGAGGGAATTTAGGATGACCTTGGAAGACAATATACAAACACAAAATGAAACAGGTTTGTGTGTTTCTTTGATTAAGGCACTTAAAAATCAACTGCACAGCAATCCAGTACTAAGGATATACAGTTGAGTGCAAAAGTGTGCATTCTCTATGGCTTCTAGGTGAAAAAGGAAATTGTTCATCAACATTATGATTGTATTACAAAGAAAAACAAGGAAATATTATTGCAATACAGCTATGGAAAAGAATTAAGAGACTACTTTTAATAGTGGTCGCCATTAAAAGTGGTCTCTTTTTTCATAGCTGTATGTTATAAATATGTTGTGGGTGAATCCTAGAACAAGACAACAACCCAAACCATAGCAATGTGAGTTTGATCCGCAGAAAAGACATTTTGCCATGATGTTTCTCAGGGCTGGGGCATTTGTAAAGGCAAAAATATAGGCTTACAAGTTATTAGAGAATATTTATATCACAGTCAGTACAACTGTCATTTATAGCACAGTTTGTGATCTTAGTATTAACCCTTTACATTGTCAAAGGGGCAGATGACTTATATTTCTGTGAATTGTATGTGCACAATACAAAGCTGCCATTTCAGCGATAGCACCAAGCGATAAAGTTAAGTACAACAAATGACATTTGAATTGAGATTTTAGTTCCTACGTGGATTTAGTTCCCATTCATTGTTTGACATGCAAAAATAGAAGAAAAAACATTTAACTGTGGTTTCATCTGTATTCTGTCGTATATGACCTCTCTTTAAATGTGTATAGAGACATTAGAAAGAAAAATAAAACTTGGAAGGAAGTAGCAAAGATCATCTGGTAAGTAGCTAGTACAGTTAGCTTGCTTTGTTAATTTAGCAAAACTAGTATGAAGCCTAACACATAACACATAATACAAACCATATTTAGAAGCTATAAAGAGCTACTGCCATTTCTTATCCAAAAAACAAACAAACAAACAAACAAACAACAACAAAAAAACAACGCTGGCGAGTATGCTACAATAGTGGTTGCTGCATGCCAACAAGAGACAAACTAAAGTGACACAAGTGATTAGTTACTTGCTTTTGTGAACATAGTTTAAGGCTGTATCTCCTATATTATTTGGTTACTTGTGTTACATGAGAAGGAAGGAACATCTGTGAAACCTAATAAACTAAATATCTTGCTGCTGTAAATGAAATGTCTTCTTGTCCTAAGGGTGTGCAAACTTTTGCACTCAGCTGTATCTTGGACATACTATATGTATATACTCTATGGTTTGTTTGTGCATGCCGCCTCACTTGTACACTGTTCTGGAGGAATAAATAATCTTTCCCTATTATGTCTAATCAAGCCTTTCTAAATGCCCTTCACAGATTGTTAGCAGTGTTGTCTCAAGGAAAATACAAGGAGCAATTTCTTTGAGCAGAGAAAAAGGGAAAAAATGCTAGAAGCAATATTCTTTATATTAGCAGCACCTTCTCAGGTCTTCTGTAGTTTTACGAAGGGTAAATGAAATATAGCCTTCTAAAATCACAGCTTTGGGATTTCACAAAATATTTCCTAACCTTGTCATCTACTCCGATGATCTTTTACTTGTATGTCTAGCCTTCTGACTCTTTCACGCGATTTATCTTTTAAACTCTTCATTATTATTATTTTTTTTTTTATTATTAGGGTGTAAATCACATTATTCAGTACGTTCTATGAATTATTCATTATTCAGTAATTACAGTACATAATCGGAACAGTGTGTAGTTATGAGATTGGGGAAATGAGTACTAGCAGTTGAAAGATTTGAAATGCATAGAATTAAAAAAAAAAAGATGTAGTGTACAAAAGGGAACTTGCTGCATCTCCTGAACATGTGTTAAGTGCACAGCACATGTCACTTTATACCAAGCAGTGCTCTCCAGTAACATGGTACACTGTTAGTATTCTTTTGTACTGCTTGCTTTAAGTGTGACGTGCAGTATTGGAAACACTCGAGCAATGCTATGGAAGTGCAGTAACTGTCAAATGTATGCGTATATTGACTGATTATTGCCAAGGTGCTGACCAAATTTACAATATAATCTCTAAAACATACTTTACATATAGTACAATTGCAAAACCCTTTTACAGTAAACTGAATGATAGTAAAGTGAACTTATAACAAAGTGACTGTTCACCAGTCATCAGTCACTTTTAAAATCCAGAAATAGCACAATAGTGGGGGGGGGGGGGGGGTTATCCCATTTTCTCACAGGTTTGGTCATTTTGGTCATTTTTCCTATTTCTACCCCCTAACCAGATCTCCTCATCAGACAGCAGCTAGTAACCATGGAGGGTGAAAACTAAAACGTGTTTCTCTGAGGCATGTGGCGCCAGCCACTGTACCTTTTCAAGCTGCTGCTCATGCTGCATCAGTGTAGCTGAACACCCAGAGGAAAGTGCTATCTGCCCTCTTCCACATACAGTGCATGAGCTCACAGGTGCCCATGATCACAGGTGTCGCTTTGATTTACATGGGAGAGATTAGTGCCATCCTGCTCACCAGAGAGCATGGCCGGTTTTGCTCACTTGGACTCCCGGCCATGTTATACACCAGGAGACTAATGCTGTGTGATGTTATTAGAGACTGAAAGTATGTAGATCAACAGTGGGTTTACATACACTCATACTCAAATCACTCTCCTTAAACCTCTGTAAATTCTGTAGATTAGACAGGCTCTAACGCTTATGATTCTTCTAAAAAAAAATCCCAAAGTGACACAGAAACTGATGTAATTTATTCTGAATAGGGTCTTAAACATTTTCTCATCTCCTCCACTGATATTTAGGCCTATCCTCTACACCAACATTTATAACTGCATAAGTATTAATGCAAAGTTAGTGAGTGTAATGAATAATCGAGGCAGGCTGATGAGAAAGACACATGGCTCCCAGTCAAGCTGCTGAGAAGGTCTTAAAGTTTAATCCATTGCTATCACTTCTGCATTTTTTTTGGTGCTCTTGGTCTTGTCACAAATTCCTGTTTCTCTTTTCCTTTGCATTTTTTTTTAGAATAAAGATGTGTTCTTATAACCTTATTAGGGGTCCAAGCATTGAGTGGCTCTGGCCTTTATCTGTACGCAGGTGATTATAGAAAATCGCACGCTCTGATTGGTCAAGAAATTCGGACTATTTCTTGATAATCGCCTCGAGTGACTCGGCAAAATGGCTGCCAAGCACTTTGTCACCGTAAGTGAGGAAGAATTACA